>OVAX01000039.1:0-83110 GCA_900406405.1 Lepidium africanum
TTTAATATATAAAAAATTAATTTATAATAATAACCGATGTGATACACCAAAATATATATGCACTAAAATTTTATATAAAATATTTTTTACTCGTGGCATTAAAACTTTTAAACTCGTGTTAATCATTTAGTTTTTAGACTCATAACTATTTTTATAAACCAAAATTAAAAAACAAATAACTATTTGTGACGTACCAGACCTGTTTATCTAATTATTTAGTTGAAAATGTACCTTGCTTTCAACGGCTTCCCTCAGTTCAACGTGATTTTAAAATTGTGATGGCGAATAATCATTTCTTTAAACGCCATAATTGTTCTAGTTTTGTCGGTTAGTATTAACCAAAAACTCTGAAGATGAAACTAAACTGACATAGAATATCGAATTTTGATCTTACCAACCATGGTGATTTAGATATGAACAATGTCCGACATAATAGGACCACGCACCTGTAACTCTTGAAATTGGTTAATCAAACCGGATTTTTTTAAGATACCAGATTAAATTCAGTAGTCAAACATATGGATAGAAGAACTTAATCAGAGAAGCAGAATCTCGTGTCCTTTACAGATTATTACCCAAGAATGATACACCAGAAAATAGAATTCACGGCAAACTTCTATTTTCAGTAATGATGAATGAAAAACATATATATTCACAACAAACTTCTTCTTCTCTAAATCGTAATATGATATATGAGCTATCCAACTGAATTTTCTTTGATTTGAGCTAGATTTTCTTAGATCTCAGCTTGATTTGAGTTGTTTTTGACTCTCGATCCTTCATCCACCTTCCGAACAATGGTTTACAGACTCCAATGAGTTCAACTTCGAATAAGGCGACGAGATCTTTCGATGTTGGCGATTCTCCTCCGATTCTTCCTCTTGTGAATGCGACTTCAGCTCCAGGAGCTTCGCAAGTGATGCTGATGCCTAATTTGAATGATCCAGGTTAATCACCTTATTATCTTCAAAGTGCATACCATGCAGGTTTGCAACTGATATCTCTTCGTCTTGATGGAACTAATTACGATGAATAGATTGCTGCTATGAGAATTTCATTGAATGCTAAGAATAAGCTTGGATTTGTTAATGGATCAATCTCACCTCCATTAGAAACTGATGTTCATTTTGGAACTTAGTCTCGATGTGATAGTATGGTGAAATCGTGGATCTTAAATTCTGTCTCACCTTAAATTTACTGGAGTATTCTTCGTTTGCCTTGTGCTTTGGATATTTGGAGTGATCTTTATGGCAAGTTTCACATGACAAATTTGCCACGTACCTTCAGTCTGCTACAAGAAATTCAGGATCTTCATCAAGGTTCTTTATCTCTATCAGATTATTATACAACTCTGAAGACCTTATGGGAAAATCTAGATAGTACAGAGGACGCATATGATCCTTGTGTTTGTGGTAAGGCTATGAAGATGCAACAGAAAGTAGAGAGAGCTCGAATTGTTAAGTTTCTTGCAAGACTTAATGATTCTTATGCAATAATTTGAAAACAGATTATCATGAAGAAAGTGTTGCCTTCTTTGGTGGAAGTATATAACATTCTAGATCAGGATGATAGTCGGAAGAATTTTTCTAACACAATCACTCCAGCAGTTGTATTTCAAGTGTCTCAATTTGAATCTTCTCATGTGACTCCAGAGGATCCTAATATTTGTTATGTATAATCTGGTCCAAACAAAGGCAGATCAGTTTGTTCATTATGTAACAAGTTGGGCCATATGGTGGATAGGTGTTATAAGAAACATGGTTATCCACCGAGTTACAATCAGAATGGAAAACCAGCTGGTTCTTCTACTAAATTGAAGTCTTTTCAACCTATTGCTGCTGTTACTTCATCAGAAACATCATATACTACTCCAGATCTTGAAGGAATGATAGGGAATCTTTCTAAAGATCAAATTTAGTAGTTCATTGCTCTCTTTAGCTCTCAGTTGTAACCTCAATCTCAGCCACAATATGCACCTTTGGAAGCTAGTACTTCTAAAACAGACATTGCAAATTATGGTATTAGTTTATCTAACTTTACTTACAGATTTATTGGCATCTTAACTGTGTCACAACGGAATCTTTCTCCACAATCATGGATCATCGATTCTGGAGCTACACATCATGTAGCTCATGATAGAAGTCTGTTTACTTCCCTTGACACAACAATTACCAGTTCTGTTCATCTTCCTACTTTACCTTTTGTTGGTATTTTTGGTGTTGGAACAGTTAGAATCAATGCAAACATTGTTCTCCATAATGTTTTGTATATTCCACAATTCATACTGAATTTGCTCAGTGTTAGTACTAATGTTGATGATCTTCATTGTCGTTTTATTTTTGATGATACTTCATTTATCATTCAGGATCGTACCAAGGGGTTGAAGGATCGTACCAAGGGGTTGAAGATTGATCACGATAAAAGACTTGGGAACCTCTATGTGCTGGAGAATGAAGTTTCATCAGTTTAGTCAATGCTATGGTGGATATTGGAATTTGGCACAAGAGGCTTGATCACCCTTCTTTTACGAGACTTGATACAATTTCAGAAGTTTTAGGAACTACAAGATATAAGAATAAGAGTAATTCTCACTGTCATATCTGTCATTTGGCAAAACAGAAGAAGCTATCGTTTTCTTCATCAAACAATGTTTATAATTCGACATTTGAATTGTTACATATTGACATTTGGGGACCTTTCTCAGTTGAAACAATTGAAGGATATAAATACCTTTTAATAGTAGTTGATGATCATTCAAGAGCAACATGGATTTTCTTACTGCATAACAAAGCTGAAGTTTTTACCATTTTTCCGGCATTTATATGACAAGTTGAGAAGCAATACAATACTACAATCAAATCTGTTGGATCCGACAATGCTCTTAAATTGAAGTTTACAAGTTTTTATCAAGATAAGGGTATTGTCTCATATCATTCATGCCCTGAAACGCCATAGCAAAATTCTATTGTTGAGAGGAAACATCAACACATTTTGAATATGGCTCGAGTTTTGATGTTTTAGTCTCAGGTTCCTTTGATGTATTGGGGAGATTGTGTATTGACTACCGTGTTCCTTATTAATCGTACACCTTCTCCTTTGCTTTCCAATAAGACACCTTATGAGGTACTGACTGGTAAAGCTCCTTTTTTTGAACGATGAAGGACATTTGATTGCTTGTATTATGGATGTACATCGCCAGTTAAACGTCATAAGTTTCAACCAAGAACTCGTGCTTGTATCTTCTTGGGATATCCTGCTTCATATAAAGGATATAAATTGATGGATTTGGAGAGCAATACAGATTTCATCTCACGGCATGTCACTTTCCATGAAGAAGTATTTCCTTTAGCTACTTCTTCAGTTCAGGCTGCACCTATTGATATCTTCACATCACACTCTGATAAGTCCTCTAGTAGCACTTCTCATACAACAAAAATCTGTCATTACCTCCAGGATTGAAAGTGGTTGGTTGTAAGTGGGTTTTTACCTTAAAGTTCAAAGTTCATGGAACTCTTGAAAGGCCTAAAGCTCGCCTTGTGGCCAAGGGTTATACATAAAAGAAAGTGCTTAATTATATTGAGACTTTCTCCCTGTTGCAAAAATGACTTCCATAGAAATACTTCTCAAAGTTTCAGCTTTTTAATAGTGGAATCTTCATCAACTTGATGTTTCTAATGCTTTCCCTAATGGTGAGTTAGATGAAGAGATCTATATGGAAGTGCCTGAAGGATATGCTGAACGTACAAGAGTTACTCTACCTCCTAATGCAGTTTGTAAATTGAGACGATCCATATATGGGCTGAAACAGGCATCACGCCAACGGTACAAGAAGTTTACTACTTCTTTACATCCTCTTGAGTTTATCAAAACTCATGGTGGTCATACCTTGTTTATTCGTAATCATGGTACTGATTTTGTGGCTGTGATTGTCCATGTTGATGATATTATAATTGCCAGTAAAGGTGAAGTAGCTGCAGATTCCTTAACACATATTTTACATCAATGTTTCAAGTTACGTGATCTAGGACCTCTCAATGGATTGGAAATAGCACGTACATCTATAGGAATATCTCTCTGTCAACGTAAATATGCATTGGAGCTTCTTACTTCAACTAGAATGCTTGGATGTCAACCATCATTTGTTCCCATAACACCTAATTTGAAACTATCAAAATCAGATGGTGAACTTTTGGCTGAAAAAGAGATGTATTGCAGGATCGTAAGTCAGCTAATGTATCTCACTATCACTTAGCCTGACATTACATTCTCTGTAAACAAGATGTGCTAATACTCATATGTGCCTAGAACTACACATCTTGATGATGTTTATAGAGTGTTACAGTACATTAAAAGGACAATTGGACAAGGATTTTTTTATTCATGTGATGCTGATTTAACTCTCACTAGTTTTGCTGATTCTGATTGGGCTTCATGTCCAGATAGTCGTCGCTAAACCATGGGTTTCAGAATGTTCCTTGGCTCCTCTTTGATCTCTTGAAGATCTAAGAAGCAACCGACTGTCTCATGCTCTTCTGCTGAGGTAGAATATAGATCACTTGCACTTGCTTTTTGTGAGCTCGTTTGGTTATCTACTCTCCTTCAAGATCTCTGTATTCCTGCTCGTTCACCTCCAATATTGTTCTCTGATAGTACAACAACAATTTACATGCCACAAATCCAGTATTTCATGAGAGAACAAAACATATAGAGCTAGATTGTCACACAGTTCGAGAGAGACTAGATAACGACTCGCTTAAACTGTTACATGTGTGGACTAAAGATCAGATTGCAGACATCTTAACAAAACCTCTGTTTCCGCATCAATTTGAGCATCTCAAGTCCAAGATGAGCCTTTTAAATATATATAGTGCTCATCTTGAGGGGGTCTAATAGACTAGTTTTTGATATGATTTCCAGTTTACTTATTGCACCGATTGTAAATTCAATTTTGTCATCTTGTATATAAGATGAGTGTAGAGTAGTTATTAATGAAAAGCAGAAATATTCACAACAAACTTCTTCTTCTCTAAATCGTTATAGAAGATATAATAATTTATGACAAAAAGAGTAAATAATTCATACCTAAAAGCTTTTGAGAGAAACTATAATGACACATCAGAAGCAGTAACAAACAGTTATACTGTTTTCTATATATTTTTATTTAAAGAAAAGTTGGTGAGACCTCAAGTCACTGTGCATTTGTTCAAAGGAAGTAACTTTTGGAGCTTTTAACGCTTCACTTAAAGTAAATGGCTTTAATTCAAGGGTCGATGGTTTATTTTCACCCCAAAGTTTTGATATAACAACAGATTAACCTATACTTAGACTCTCTCTTTAATTCAAGGTTGATTTGTTGTTATATCGAAACTTTAGGGTAAAAGTAGGTCATCGACCCCTAATTCAAAGGAATAATCTTTCAGTGCTCTGAACTCTTTTCAAAACAGAAAGATTCTCAAAGTAAATAGTTTTATTACTAAAGGGTAATCTTTATACTGCTCTTTTACCATTTAAAGAACCAGAACAAATTGCTGGTCACTCTCTCTCACACATTTTATATGCACACATAGGTAACCAATCATGTATCTCAAATCTTATTTCCATTTTAATGATAGTATCTGACTGTGTTCAGATATAGGGATATAGGGAACGCTATATATTTCCTCCTCAAAATTTTGATATAACCTAAGATACACTTAAAGTTTGACCGTGTATCTAATTGCACACGAAACTAAAAATTTTGAATCCAATTACACCGAATTTGAAAACTGAATACATAATTACACTAAGTTGAAGATACACAATTGGTTTGTTGTTGGTTTTTACAAAACCAAAAATTTAAAACAAAAATGAAATCATGCTTTTTAATTTCTGTATACGCAAGCAACCATTTCTCCACTCACCAGTAATATTCTTGTCTCTCGAACATCAACCAAAAAAGGACCTAAAGAATTCAAAGAAACCAATTTCAAAATTTGATCTCTCACTCACAACAACAAGAAACCCGTTTGTGATGAGATTAACACAACATTTATTAATTAAAGTATGGTTAAGATTACAAGAACGAGTTTGGATTCTTGTTTAGAGTGAAAAATAAGATGCTCGAAGTCTAAAGTTCTAGAGAAAAAGTGTCGATCTGATCCCCTGCTCGGCGTCCCCAAATGTCTCCCTTTATAGCAAAGATGTCTTATGGTTCATCTTTCTCTCTGCCGAGGTACTCATGGTAACCTATGATAGTAGTATGTGGGCCTGTGAGTAGGGCATCATTGCCTCAAGGCATATCCGCAGAGCTATCGAGTTGTTGACCTGCTTGTCAGCATTTAATGTTCACTGCACGGCTACGTCTAGCTAATGAATATGTGACGTTACATCAGCGCATTAAATGCGCATTAATTGGCCGAAGACGTGTATGGTTACTATACTCAAACGTCATTATCAGGATGTCACAACATCTTAGGGTTTTGACGCGAGCCGAGGACGTGTAAGACGTCAAGGTGAACGCTTTGTTCTGTTAAGTGTTTAGTGGGCCTGTTGAAGCCATATGAGCCGAGTCCAAAGTGAGTCCCACCTCCCACAGTAGCCCCCCAGTTCGTCATCCTCAAACATTGAGGAGCACGAAACGGCATACCTTGTTCCGTATTTATGGCTTCGATTTCCCTTTACATGTGGCGATGTCTGAATGGTTATGTTCGCGGTGAATAATGATGATTTATTATTTTTTGATCGGCTTGTTGGGAATGTTTTGTTTTCGCACGGGTGTGTCGTTGCCTCCATGTGTCCTCTACTGATAAGCACGTGGATTTATTTGCGCATCCTGGCGCGTGATATCGCTTTGGGAAATGTGTGACACGTATGGCGCCGTTTAGGCTGCGTCGCTTCGGTCTCCCACTACAACCTGAAATTTTTCTTCTTCTATAAATCGTCTTCTGCTTCCGATACCAGGTATTCTTCTTCCTTCCATTACTTGATTTCTTTCCTTGCAATTCTCATTTTTCCTTGCGATTTTCATTTATCCATTGCGCAAGTTTAGGGTTTTAGCAGCCTTTTGATTTCCGTCTATAAAATATGAGTCACGATTCGAGTTTTCGTTCTTACTCCCCTTGAGAGGGTGATGCCGAAGCTTATATGATGGTCAATTCTCCAGTGATTCCGTCCATGAACCTAAGTGGGGGTTCCGATGGCCTTGACAACTGGGTCGTTCGTGGTGGCGCTTCCGGATCTGCTTTGGTGAACGGTCGTACGCATTTTGGGGAAAGAGGTAGGGGTTGTTCATTATCTGGACGCATCCTTGGTTCTTCCATAGCGGCCCGTCAACCGAGAGAGGCCAAGCATAACGGGCTCTGGGCCTTTCTAACGAGGCTCTGGACGACGAGGGGATTGCTCGGGAAAGTTGGGATCAACTCTAGGAGTGGCTCGGTGCGTTAGTCCATCCGTCGTCGTCGTGTACGAATGCATTCCTTGAGGGGTTGAGGAGAGACTGTGGCATTTCTAACTCAGTGATTATGTTGGCGTCTAAACCTCATGAAAGGTCGTGGACACCTCCGAAAGGTTTTTTCTGTGTCCATGAAGACACTGTGGTTTGTGGCTTCCGCTTGTCTCCTTGTCACGTATTACGGATGGCACCATATCGCCATCTCTCAGTTGCACAACTTCGGTATTCGTAATTTTTGTTCCTGTCTTGCTCATTAGCTATGCGGCTGGCATCACATCAAGTGTTGTTTTTTCGAGTACTTGACCAAGATTAATCATCATAAGGATATGGACGGGATGTTCTCGGTTAGTGCAATGTTGGGGTGCAGCTTTATCTCAGATTTCACCTCGAAGCTCCATAAGTACAAGGAGCGATATTTTTACGTGAAGTTGAGTCCGGAGTCTGTCTTTGACCCCAAACATCTGTGTATCCATAGGATGTGGAATCCTAATTATGTACTGCTGAGTGTGATGGCTGCTTGGCTTTGCTGTGTATACGTCCTCGGTCGTTTAACTAGACCTTTTCTTAGACTGTTTTGTAGTGGCTTATTCGCAGACTTCCTCTGAAACCAACGATCAAGACGTTGAGCTAATCAAAGCCCTTCTTTCCATATCTTCGAAGGAGATTGAAGGCCATCTTCGTGATACCTATAAGAACTTGATCAGGTATGCCGAGAGGCTGAAGTTGGAAACCCGATTTGCAGCTGACGAGGAGAGGATGGCAAGGCTTTGCCTGATGATGTAGAGGTATAGCACTGAACTTTGACCTGTCGTTGAAGGAGAGGTGTCGGCCGGGAGTTGAAAAGAAGACGACGCCGTGCATAGTGGTAAAAAAGAAGTTGACGTGGGGGTTAAGCCAGCCGGGGCACTTGTGGTGGTAGAACGCGATGTTACTACTAACGTCGCAGACTTGAGAAAGATGGGGAGTGGATTGGGTGAGAAGAAGGTCAGCAAAGAGAGTGACGCGTTAGCCGCGCTCGAGGAGTCGCTTATCAGTGACGTGCATCAGTATGAGTCAGACATGGAGGTGTCCAAAGGGGGCGAAGAGTTGGTGAGAAAAAGGAGGGCCCCCGAGGAAGATTCTGCTGCCAGAACAGTGAAGAGGGTGAGGGCGGAGGTGACTCCTTGTCCATGGTATGGTGTTCATTTTTCCTGGGCGATAGATAATCCGCTCTACATTGAGAGGGAGCCTGCTCTAGATCTATTCGGCCAGCTGCTTGTCCCGGCTCCTCCATTGCCGCGAGCCGAGCACTTGTTGTGCCAGGAGGATTATAAGAAATTTGCTTCTCTTTACTTCCAAGTAAGTATGCTGTCATTGTTGAGTTTCCTTTGTGCCTTTGGGGATGTTGATGCGTGTTTATGTAGATGGGCAGCATGCTTAATTGGATGACGGCAAATTACGACATGCTTCGAGCCAGCAGACTCAACTCTCGTAAATGGCTTCCCATTTTACCAACATGAAAACGCGGGCCGAGTCGCCTGAGAAAGGTCTCCCGCAAAATCTGGAGTAGGTACGTAAACTCAACACTGACTTGATGGCATATATTGAACGAGAGTCTGTGCTTGAGGAAAACCTTCGTGCAGCCGAGTACGACCGCGGCCAAATGTTGGCACAATATGATAAGGAGGTATCCTAGCGCGCCAAGCTTGAGGAAACCATGGAGAGGGAGATTGAGCGCTTTAGGAAGGTGCATGAAGAGTTCGAAGAAGAGAGACTAACTGGTCGTGCGTAGTTAGAAGAGGTACTCACTGCACGGTTCGACAGGGCGCGCCGGGGCATAGACAACTTGACCAAGGCTCAGGATCCGCTAATGATGTGAGGGCAGGTCGTCGGGGCCGCGAACGCCATAAAGCAGATGCTAGAAAGAGGGGTGAACATGCTAGCAGCGTTGGTGATCAAGGTTGAAAAGGACCGCGTCAAGTATGAGCAAAAGGTTGTCACCCATGATATCACTGAACTCTTGCCTAGTGACTTGGATGTGAAGTCTCTGTGGCCAAGCACTTCAGGGCGAAGCGTGGACGTAGTGGGGGTACTTCCAAGCGAAGTGACGCCTTCTTTGGAGCCTGGGTCGGTAGATGTGGTGGATACGGTGGTTGTACAACCCGACGAGTCGTTGATGGGGATTGGTTGTGTAATCCTCCCGCTCTTTTTTTTATATAAGGATTATGTGCGGCTGTGAAATGCCGATAGCTTTTGAACTTAATGAAATTCTATTAAGTATTTTTATGTAATGCATGGACAACCACGACCATTTCGCGAGTGAGAACTCGACTTAAGGGTGCGAGGGACTTAGCCATTCTCCTTTTTTTTGTATAGCGAGTGAGAACTCGGCTTTTCACAAGTAAGAACTCGGCTTTGCACAAGTAAGAACTCGGCTTTGGTGTGAGTGAGAACTCGGTTATGTCGTGAGTGAGACTCAGTTTTAGGGTGTGAGGGACTTAGCCACTCCCTTCTTTTATTTATTGTGAGTGATAACTCAACTTTTTGCGAGTAAGAACTCAGCTTAAGAGTGCGAGGGACTTAGCGCTACTCTCCTATTTTTTATTGCGAGTGTGTACTCGACTTCTTGATAGACGTATTGGATATGAAACTTAATTTCTATTAATAGTTGTGCCTGAAGGCTGGCTACGTACCCCGTGGCGATCAAGCTAGTCATAGTTTGATTATTTTACATTTTTCTTGCCTAACAGAAAAGGGCGTCTACGGCCTTTGAGTGCGGCGCCGAGTCAGTAGTGGTAGCACTTTAGGTTCATCAAGTTCCAACTTCTTGGGATCATTTCTCCTTCCATGGTTGCTAGCTCGAACACACCGGGGCAGACCACTTTATAGACTATGTATGACCACTCCCAATTTGTGCCGAGCTTTCTCGGCCGTGTTCTCGAAGACTTTTCTCATGACCAGGTCTCCTTCCTCGAAGTGTCTTCCTTTGACCTTCACGCTATAATACTTGGCCATAATCTGCTGATACCTCTGTATGCAGAGATGGGCTAGTTCCCTTTGTTCTGCGAGGTTGTCTAGACTTCCTGCGAGTGCTTCGCGATTGACGTTTTCATCCAGTGAGGCATTCAATCAGCGAAGGCTAGGAACGGCATGCTCGGCTAGGAACATTGCTTCGACTCCATGAGAAAGAGAGAATGGTGTTCGTCCTATGGATCTGAGCGGCATTGTACGGTGGGACCATAGAACTCCATCGAGCTCGTCCACCCAGTTTCTTCTCGTCAAGCCATTTTTGGTGGCTATTGACGATTTACTTGTTTTTGGCCTCGGCCTGTCCATTAACTTGAGGGTATCTTGGGGTGGACTTATTCAAAAATATTCTCCATCTTACGCACAAGGCTTCAAATGTCGTCAAGATGAACAGGCTGCCATTATTCTAGTGATAATCTCGTATAGGAGCCTTTGTACGTCCTTGTCGTAGATGAACGGTAGATAATGTTCTTCCACACGAACCTTTGTACGTCCTTGTCTTTGATTGTCGCATACGACTCAACTTCTACACTTTTGCCTTGATGGTGGAAATGGTCCGACTATGTCCATTGCCCAACGCATGAACGGGTACGACATGGCATCACTTGTGAGATTCTCCGTCTAGATGCGGATGAGAAGAGCATGTTGTTGGCACTGCTCGCACTTCACAGCTTTGGCGTCACAGTTGGTTTGCAAGGTCTCCCAATAATATCCCAGAGTTTTGACCTTCTAAGCTAGAGATCGTCCACCAGAGTGGTTATTGCAAAAGCAATCATGGATTTATTTAAGGACCTCCTGCACTTCGTCGAGGGCTATGCAGTTGAGTAAGACTCCATTGGTGGATCGATGAAATAGGTGTCCGTCCATTTGCAGGTATCACGAAGCTCTTGCTCGTAGTCGTATTGCCGTCCACCTATCAGTCGGGACCGTCCCATCTGATATGCATAGTAGGATTTCTGTCCTCCAATCCTTTTTTCCAGTTTGCCTGGCTGGGTCTCTTTGTGCCCTTGTGTGGTATGATGTCTGCAAGAATTGCCGCGCATGAGGTGGTGCCTAGTTCGCTTTTCTCCAAGTTGAAATTTGGGAAAAAGATGTTCCTGACTGGTATATGATTTGGCATTGAGTTGGATCTGATGTGGACGACAGCGTGGCTAGAGCATCCGTCGATGAGTTGTCACTATGCAGGATCTCGTCCACGACTTTTAGGTAGACATCCATTCGGTCATTCTTTGTTTTGTAAATCCTAGCATGCTGATTCGTGACTAGGTGCGAATCTACGTAAGCGTTGATGGATTATGCTCCCAAGGTCTTGGTAAGGCGTAGTTCGGCAATGAGTGCCTCATACTCGATTTCATTGTGGGATGTCAGGAATGCCAACTTGAATGACTGTTCGAGTATCTCCTTGCTTGCTGATTCGAGCCGCACTACGACACATGATCCGTGTCTCGAAGCTAATCTGTCAATATGCAAAAACAATGTATTTGTTGCTTCTGTGTCTGGCTGAACTAGCTATGGCGCTAGCTCTATTAAAAAGTCGGCTAGAACTTGGGACTTGGCTGCCATTCTTCCTTTGTATTTTATATCGTACACGCTAAGTTCGACAGCCCATTATTCGAGGCGGCCGGACTGACTTGGACTGTGTAATGGTGCGTAGTGGATGATTTGATAGTACAACAACGGTGTGGGACTGAAAGTAAGGCCTCAATTTTCGTGTCGCGGTGACGACAGCTAGAGCTAGTTTTTCCGTCTCTGAATATCTCGACTCGGCCTGATCGAAAAGCTATGCTTGTGTAAAAAGTAGGCTTCTGCTCACTGCGGTCCTCTCTGATGAGCACGTTGTTGACTACTGAGCTGGACACAGCGATGTACAAGTAGAGCGTTTCCCCTTCTTCTAGCTTCGCTAAGACCAGGGGCGTTGAGATGTATGCCTTGAGTTGTGTGAATGCGTTCTTGCACTTGTCATCCCAAATAAATGTTTGTTGCCGCGAAAGAGCTGGTAGAACGGGAGGCACTTATCTGTCGATCGTGAAATAAAGTGATTGAGCACGGCTATCCTCCCCTTTAGTCGTTTAACATCGCATGAAATTTTAGGGGACGACAAGTCGAGGACTGTGAAGATCTGCTTAGGATTCGTTTCATTCCAGATTCGTTCAAGATTCAGAAACACTCCTTGAGGTGTGCAACGTGATCACTCGCGTATAAGGACTTGACGAGCATGTTGTCGATGTATATTTCCATTGTTTTTCTGAGTTGTCCTACGAACATCTTGTTGACGAGGCGCACTGGTAAGTCACCCCAGCGTTCTTGAGGCCGAATGACATCACTTTATAGCAGTACGTTTCTCTGGCCATGATGAATGCGGTTTTCTCTCGGTTGTAACTAGAAAATGTATCCATGAAAGACAGGAGTTTGTTCCGAGCTGTGGCTTCGACGATCTGGTCTATGTGCGACACCGGGTAGCTGTCTTTCGGGCAGTCTTTGTTAAGATCTGTGATGTTGGTGCATACTCTCTACTTGCCATTTTTCTTATTTAACCACGACTGGGTTCGCCAGCCACTTTGGATACCTCACTTTGGTGATCGATCCAGCTTTTAAAAGTCGACCCACCTTGTCGTTTATCGCTTGTGTTTGCTCTGCACCGAGCTTTCTTCGTTTTTGTTTGACCGCACAGAAGGTAGGTTCTACACTTAGCTCGTTGCACGTGATTCTTGGGTTGATACCCGTCATATCAGTAGTATTCCAGGCGAATGTGGAAGCTTTGAACTTGAGAAACTCCATGAGTTCAGCTCGAATTATCGGGTTCAACTCCGTGCCTACTCTGACGCATCTCTCTAGTTGGGCTGGGTTGATGTTGACTTGATCCACTGCCTCCTTCGGTGATGAGTCCGGTGTCATTTGCTCCATCGCGGATATTGGTGTGGATATTATGTAAGTCTGCGTCGCGTTGGTACGTAGCATGTGTTCGGTGATGAAGCACAATCGTGCTATTTTCTGACTCCCCCTCAATGCATCACGTCTTTCAGGGAGGTCAGCTTACACATCTTTAGATCCCTCTTAACGAATTCGTCCTCGTACCAGATCACGGTCCTTAATAGCTCGATCGTGCTTTCGTTTGCTATTAACACTCCGGCTGCTACGTCTCGAAATCTGTCGAGGAAGGCATTGAGCGGCTCGTCCGACCCTTGCTGGACAGCTTGCAAATCAGCGATAGAGGTGTTTTGTCTTAGATACATTGAGTAATGCTTCAAGAATGCGTTGGTTAGCTAATCAAAGTTATCGATCGAGTACGGCTTGAGCTAGGCGAACCATCCCAAAGCATTTCTGTCTAGATGCTCGACGAACGATTGGCACAGTCCGGCATCCTGTCTTCTGGGGAGAACCTCGTCCTTCCTGTAGCTATGGTGAATGATGTGAGAAAATATCTCGAGTTGGTTCGGGAGAGGCGACATGTGAACGGTGTGTTTCGTGTCTGGGCGCGGATGAGATCTAGCTCCAGGACCGAGCTGGTTGGTTGATATAACCTTGACGTCCAGCCACCCACGGTCCTCTCTAGGGCTTCCACTCTCCTTTTTTCTTGCGCTTGAAGCTCCACAGTGCTTTTTGAGTTTTTTTATGCTGACAGGGCTACCAGCGTGACCTTGAGCACAGGCGAGTCATCGAATAGGATTTGGTTTAACCTAGTAGGCGTATGAATGGCCTAGAATCCAGCTATTTGCTCCTGGAAAATAATCTGGGCGGCGGCTAGTGTCTTGAGGCGCGCAGAGGTTTCTTTATTCATCAGCTTCATTCGGTCGAGGATGAGTTGCAGCGTGTCAGGTCTATCAATCATCACGTTGAGGTTGGAAACGGGCGCTGCTGGGCACAGATCTTCTTGGGTAGGCTGGGGTGGGAGGCTTGTCACTTGGACAATGGGAGGCATTTTGGATGGTGCAACGCCTTGTTGCTGTTGCGTCATCGGTGAATTCTTCATTGGAACCGCTGGAGGTTTGGTCTGGCTCGTCGCTTCGACTTGAGTGATTCAATTGATTCTGTTCGCCATTTGTGTTGAGAGTAGTCATGTCCCCACAGACGGCGCCAACTGTTTGTGGTGAGATTAGCACAACGTTTATTAATCAAAGTATGATTAAGATTACAAGAACGGGTTTGGATTCTTGTTTAGAGTGACAAATAAGATGCCCGAAGTCTAAAGTTCTAGAGAGAACGTGTCGATCTGATCCCCTGCTCGGCGTCCCCAAATGTCTCCTATTATAGCCAAGATGTCTTATGGTTCATCTTTCTCTTTGCCGAGGTACTCATGCTAACCTATGATCATAGTATGTGCGCATTAATTGGCCAAAGACGTGCAGGTTTACTATGCTCAAACGTCGATTATCAGGACGCCTTAGGGTTATGACACGTGCCGAGGACGCGTAAGACGTCAAGGGTGAATGCTTTTTTCTGTTAAGTGTTTAGTGGACCTGTCGAAATCATATGGGTCTTGTCCAAAGTGAGGCCCACCTCCAATAAAACCCAACTATAGATTTCTTTTCCCTTCGGAAAATTTACCATTAAGTGTTCAAACGTCAAACGAATCAGAATCAAAACCAGCATCGTAATGATTGTCCCAGAAGTGGTATAGAGCATCAACATGTGTTCCAGGGTAAACATAGAATTTCATCTTCGATACATTAATGGGTTCAATTTTAAGACTACTGGCTAAACTAATTGTAAGCAATCTATGGTCATAAATGAATCGTTATAGATAACTGATAAATGAAGAGGATGAGAGATTCAGATTACTCTTAATCGATCAGCAAGTTCAAAAAAATTAAAATGAAATCGTGAAGCAGATACGAAAACGAGACGAACAAAAAAAAGTTAGGTTCTTCGTTCTTCTGGGAAAAGTATGTAGACAAAAAATAATACAAACCCAGGGGTTCATTTTGGTCTTGTCTAATCAGTTTTGTAAACCAATAACAAACCAGTACATATGTGCAATTACATTACTGAACTTTCAATTAGGTGTAATTGTGTATTTAGCTTTTGAATTGGGTGTAATTTGGGTTCCAAAATTTAATCTTATGTGCAATTAAATAAATAGTTGAAATTTAGGTGGATATGTGGTTATATCAAAATTTTGAGGGGAAAAAAAAGAAAGTTATGTAAGTGCGATGAGAATGGTTAGACGATATGTCAATGTTCAAATGATCATATCCGTTGGAGGTGAGCTGCACCTATGTAGCTCGGCCCATATGATTTCGACAGGCCCACAAAACACTTAGCAAAAGTTATTGGCCATGGACCACCTCATCTTTAGTAAGTGTAGATGCATGCTCACCTCGGCATCAGGACTTACGCAGTGTGTGAAACATGTCACCAGTCTTCGTTCTCGGCACTCTACAACGCATTTAATGTATTGATGGAGAGTCACCTAACCAATAGGTAGGCGTAGCCGCTTAGTAAGCATTTAATAATGGTAGGGAAGCAACCCAACAACCCGATAGCTTGGCGAGCACGCCTAAAGCAATGATGCCCTAGCCGAGGGCCCACAGACTACGATCATAGGTCATCATGACCAGCTCGACAGATCAGCGGATAAGCCTTAAACATTTTGGCTATAAAAGGAGACGTTGGACATGCTGAGCACGAGATTTGAACAGCATTTTCTCTCTAGAATTACAATACTTTGTAATCATGATTGTCACCTAAAACCGGAATCTAAACCCACGTTGTAATCTCTACCTTACATTGATCAATAAACTTTGTGCTAATCTCACCACAAACAATACCTCATGCGGAATCTCGCCATTGGCTGGTGGCATTGTCTCCTCCCAACTTATGTTGAAAGCCTTATCATTACCTGTGATGAGAATCAGAATACTAATGTCATTCCAGTCTGAAATACATACATATATAAATATTACACGAAGGTAATATAGAGAAATATGGAATATCTAATATTTGAGAAGGAGACATATATTAGAGGAATATCTATTTTTTTGAAAAATTTATAATTCAAATATCATATATTATTATAATATATGATATATTATATATTCTATTTTATATTTTATGATCTCAATATCACATATTTAAAATTAATATATGAAAATTCTTCTATATATAAAATCTCCTAAAAATATTAAGAAATATATAAAATTGTTAATTTTACATATATAGATACGGATGCTTTTTTTTATCACCAAGTCAAAATAATATTATATGATAGCGGCAGGAAATTCTTTGGCTCTTTTACGGTAAGTTCAATCGATTTAATATATGTTTCTAATTACAAATATGGTTTGATTATATGCCATACTTATATAAATTATTATTACTAATTATTCTTATCTGTCGAATATACAAATTAAAAAAGAACGAATGATATTGTTATTGGGGAAATTTGAACAACCAACAAAAGATAACTTGATAATTTGGTAAATGACAAGCGGGAAACCGATAGATCATTGTAAATTAATAATGCCAATTTTAAGCTTATAGGTAGCATGTGTTTGTGTCAAATTTTTTATTTTTGTATTTAGAATGATTGCTAACAATATTATTATCACGTTTTTAGTTACGTTGTATGTTTATTTTCAAATTTTGTTACAATACTTTCAAGGCCAAAAAGACTAATATAACATGGTGTTAAAATTAATGCTATATTTAGATAAGAGAGGTTTAAGAGGTGTGATTTAGAGATCTATTCGAGATATATTTGATTTAAAATTTCTTCTATATATATATAGTTTTGTTGCTTTCAGTTCCTTTTCATCTTTTAAATTGTACTAGATTCTAACTCCTGCTAAACAAAACAAAACTTTTTAAAATCATGTTTAATTTACTTTTTAATATATTTTATGATACGAATAGCAAATGTTTGCAAAAACACAAAAACCTATACTATAGTAATTATCGTAACCTCTAATATTGTAGAAAAATGTTAATTTTTCCGAATAATTTGAAAATCAGTTCTCATGTCCCTTTCTTCAATATTTATATTTTCTTAGATTTATGCTACAAAAAATTAAAGACTTATCGTCAAAAATATCATTCATAAGGTCCTAATTGTCAGATAATGTCATAGAAACATGACCTTATGAAAATTGCCACAACAAACCAAAGGAAAGATGAAAGAGTAAAAAATTCAATATAGAGTGTCACTATTCAAGATTTCAAAATTTGAAGTTTTAGGGGGTGTATTCAGATAAGTATTTTAAGAGATTTGATAGGAATTAGTTTTTGAAAGATTTAGGATTTGAGTGAGTTTTTAGAGTATTTGGACTGATTTGGTTGATTTTTTATTTTTGTAATTAAAAAGATTTGGTAATTTGAAGAAATTTTATAACAAGTTTTTGTGGGAGTA
Organism: Lepidium africanum; assembly: GCA_900406405.1. NCBI lineage: Eukaryota > Viridiplantae > Streptophyta > Magnoliopsida > Brassicales > Brassicaceae > Lepidium > Lepidium africanum. Next base: position 17,781 of record OVAX01000039.1, read on the forward strand.
TGTGTGATTTATGTTTGAAAAGAATAAATACCACCTTGTGAAATCAAATCAAATTCACCAAACTACGTCTATTTCTTACATGAGTTATATGTTAATGTACCTCTAGCTATGTAAAACCTATAACATTCAAGCTTTCATATGATCACTAAGTATATTAATCACGAAAGTACGGTATAAATGAAACCACCTAATTTCAAAACACATTTTGGCTGATCTAAGAAGACAAAATTTACCACAATCTCTATATATAATAAAGCTGAAACGTTAAGGTTTTTCATCTCTTATAGTAAAAATTTAATCTCTTAATTTGTTATGATTGGTTGGTTTGTTTTAACTATATAATTTCTCCATTTGTTTTTATAAGATCTTTTTAAATTATTTAGTTTATTTTAATTTCAATTAATTTTATTTATCCATTGGTTTTGATAAAAAATAGGTTCGTTTTTTCAAATTAGTTTGTTTCTTTTAATTGGTTAAACGAATTGGTTCGTTTGTTTTAATTGGTCTGCACAATAGAAAACAACCAAAAGATATTGTATTTAGATAATATTAATTATAATACCTTATATTTAGGGCAAAAAATATATATCTTAATCCTAATAGGAAAAATAGTAAAAAAAATCTATTTAAGAAGCTCCCAAGAAATTTATTAATGATGTCTTTCTTAGAACTTCCTTCGTCGAAACCCTACAAAGAAATTTAGAGGATTAAAGTTAAAATTCTTAGCCCAAAAACAAAAAAAAAAGTTAAAAATTCTAAAAGGTATACACTAAAGAACATGGTCAAACCACTGATATGGTTCTTTGTGATTCTAAGGTATGTTACTAATAATTTATTTATTTGAATATTTTTATAATGATTAAAAATATTTTTTAATTAATTGATATATTCTTTAGGGTGATAAAATTCACTATAGTGTGAAGAAGAACCTGATTTCTAATTTCGAGAAACATCTTGAACAAGGAAGTATTAAAATCATTACAAACCTATAAGTTTCTCTTGCAAGTGTAACTTATCGTACTTCTACTCATAACTTCAAAGTCTATTTTATGTACATAACCACAATTAAATCAAATAATCCTCAACCAAATTTGATTTTTGGAATAAAATTTTTGGATTACCATAAATTACTTGATGCACGTCTTAAAGATATCTATCTCATAGGTAAATAAATAGTTTTATTTTTTTTAAACAAAGTTTATAATTTTTTTATTGTAAGTGCTATATTTTCGTGATTTTTTCTAATAGATATTATCGGACAATTGATTTGTGTTAATCCTATTGAAATTACTGAAATGAATGGAAAATAAACAAAACGACTTACTATTATCCTTCAGAATGCTAAGTAAGTTGTGTAATATTGTTTTTTTAAAAGTTTTATTATTTATAAAACATTTAATGATACAAAATCTTTATTTTATGTCATACATGGATCTTAGAGTAACTTGTGTGTTGTATAGAAAATATGCCGTGAATTTATTGAAGAAAAAACCAAGGATATGTTTGCCTTCCAAACCATAATTATTCTGCAATTTTTCAAAATAAAAGTAGCGAAAATGACTAAAATGACTCAAAATTTCATTTTAAATGCAAAAGTATACCCCAATTGAATTCTTCTCCAAAAAGTAACACATTAGGGTAGTGAATTTATAAATTTTCCCTTAATGACCATATAAAAAACTAGGAAATGTAATTATCTATATACTCTTCGCCACTTATTGCAGATTTCAGGTGAAGTCTTATAGTTATATGAGAAGACATATGAAGTCTTCTCCTTAATTATATATAATTATATTTAAATTTTTTATAAATTTATTGCTAAAATTATTTGAATGATTACTTAAATATTTTGTTACAAAGTTTAAATTTCTCTGAAATTATTTTAATCATTTTCTTAAATTTTTTGTTAAAAAGATTGAATCTTTATTAATATTCTTTGAATTATTTACGTTCAATGGATTTCTTTTCGCATCGTTTTTGAAATTTTTTGCATAATTTCTGATAAAGTTTAATTTTTTTGATGTAGTCTTTTGGTGGAGAATTCTGGTGGAGAGTACTGAAGAAGTCTTCTAGTGGAGACTCCTGACGGAGACTTCTTTGGGAGACTCCTGACGGAGACTTCTCAGGGAGACTCCCGACAGAGACGTCTCGGGGAGACTCCCGACAGAGCTTTCTCGGGGAGACTCCCGACAAAGACTTCTTGGGGAGACTCCTGACGAAGACTTCTTGGGGAGACTCCTAAAGGAGACTTCTTGGGGAAACTCATGACGAAGATTTTTTGTGGAGACTTCGTGGTAGACTTCTTGGGGAGACTCCTAACGGAGACTTCTTGGGGAGACTCCTGACGGAAACTTCTTGGGGAGACTCTTTTAGGAGACTTCTTGGGGAGACTTCTTGGGAGACTCCTAACGGAGACTTCTTGGGGAGACTTCTGGCAAAGATTTCTTGGGGAGACTCCTACGGAGACTTCTAAGGAGACTTTTGAGGAGATTCCTGAGGAGACTTCTTCTTTGATTGGTGTTGTATATTCAATTGTTGTTGTATTTTTTATAAAGATTATGAACTAAGTTAACTTTCTTTGAAGTTTGCAGGTACCCAAGTGGAAAGGCCAGTATTTCCACGAAGGCTTTTCAGTAAAGGTCATGAACCTCAGCTAATGAAGACTATCAAGTATTTTAGTGGAGATGACAAGCTGATTAATTCACTGACCGACGCTCTCAGGCTTGATAAACGGCTGGAGCTATATAATTCAAGGCTTGGTGTGTTTTTGAAGTTCCATGAGATGGAGTTTGGTTGGGCTTTAAGACTTGTGCACCATTTACTCACCTTCCAGTTGTAGTGTAGGAAGCCTTGTGAGTTGTGGTTTCTAATTGATGTGAATCCACTCAGATTCTCTCTTATTGAGTTTGAGTTTTTAACCGGGCTGAACTGTGCACACGTGGAGGATCCAGAATCGCCAGCCACTAAAGTTACACAAGAAATGCAAGAATTTTAGGAGCTTCTTGGAGTGCCTGAAGATCGAGGACCAAGTTATGATGAGTTGCTAGCCGCTCCTAATGGCTGTGAAGCTTGAAACCATGAAAATCAAATGAGGTTAGGCTATCTGTCAATATATGCTGCTTTTATTGACGCACGAAGGCCTGAGCAAGCCGCATGTCTTAGTTTGGCTAGATTGGTCATGGATAATGCTGCCTTCGAGGCTTATCCTTGGGGAAAAGTTGCATTCAAAACGAGAGACTATACCATTGAAGGATTTATCTAGGTCCTTCAAGGCTGGGTCTATAACGCACTTCCGGATTTTGCAGCAAACTATACAGACCTCGTCCCTGGTAATCCTTCTCCACGGTTGCTAGCATAAAAAAGATCTAGGAATCGTAAGTATCCAGGGGAGAACATGATGAAACATGTTTGAATTTTTGTCTAATTTGTTAACATTAATTTAAACTTACAATATAACAATTCACACTTATTTACTAGTTTTTTTTTTGTTTTTATTACTGCAGACCCGAGTCCGCCGTATCTCCAAGAGCTACGCCGACATGTATCCACTTTGGGACGATGATGAGGAGGATTCGATGGTTGACGATGTTGTAAAGGCGTTGTGTGGTCAGTTTGGGCCTAGTTGGAGATTCACTAAGTCGGACTAGAAGAATATGAGTGTAGTGGTGGTTTAAAAAGTTGCTCAAGTCTTCAAAAGTGGCGGGTCAAAGAGAATAGAGGAACCAGATGATGAGCCTGAAGTACATAAGAAGTTTAAGGAGTCTTCTTCCTCTAATGAGAGTAACAGCGGCTCCTTGGAGATAGTGAAGGAGTATATGGACAAATGTTGTAAGAAGATGCTTGCACAGTTGATGAATGGGATTAGTAGTGGCGAAGAAAAGATGTTGGAAGGTATGCGCAGTTGCCAACGAGAGATCCACACTCTAACTGAAAGAGTGTCAGGAAATTGAGAAGTCGTGGCGGCAATTGGACACGCATTAAAGGAGCAGGTGAGATCCAATGAGCAGAATTTGGTTATCAACACCAATCCTAAGGAGGAGGAGACCAATCCGCCAGTTGGGGTTAGTTTCGAACCTTCTCCAAAACATAACTGAGTTTATCAACTGCGTAATTCAAAGAAATCATCGAAGTAGTTTTCTTTGCATTTGGTTGTTGTGTTATAGTTATTGTGTTTTGAACTTCTACTCTGTTTCTGTTTTTGTTGTTGGTTTCTTTTTAATGTTGCATATTATGTGAACTCAATGATTCATGACAATTTTATAAATAAAATTGTAATTTTGTGTGCTTAAGAACAAATTTGCAAATAGATAATAATCTTCCAAGTGAGAGTGTAAATGGTGTAGCTGAGCAAAGTGTTGTCTTGTTGGATGAGCAACTCCCCAAAATCGATTTCGAACTTGTTCAGAAGAATAAGCAAGAGAAGAAAAACCAAAATCATACAAGAAAAGATTCGTTCTTGAACTAAACGGATTAGAAAGCTAGCTCCTACACATCTGAGTCCATTCCAAGGAAATAAGAACTGTAAGTTATCACCTTTATTTTACTATTTACTTCGTTATCAAACTTGCAAATCTTGTATAATCAAACTTTTGAGTTTACATGGACTTCAAGCTAAAAAGAAGTTTAAAGGTTCAGTTATGGAATGGTACAAGATCCTGAAAACACCTCATTACTGACTGTCAGACACAGTAGTACTGACTGTCAGACACAGTAGTCTTCATTAGCAACCTTATATAGTAGCATCTTATTGTAGCCTTCATCGTAAACTTCTAGCTGATTGGTTGTGTTTCTTGCCTATTTGATATAGCACATATACGCTGGGATTAATCTTCGGAGAAGTCACTATGCAAAGCATCCAGAATGGTTTCGGTCCCATCGACTTTGCATAGTTGATTCCAGATTTGGCCAGATGTGGACTAATAAATTTCAAGAGCTTCTTGATACTGAAGCCAACGCAGATGGGACAGGGAGACGCTTACCTGGCGGACACTTGATTACTACTCAAGGGAAGAGCCATCATATTACCGTAGTGACAAGACATGGGGAGTTAAAGTAGACGACATTTACGCTCTGTCAAATGTTGGCAACATGCATTGGATTGCTTTGTGGATATCCATGCCGAATAAGCACATTATTGTTTGGGATTATGCAGTTGGATTGGTTCAAAACCTGGCGGATCACGTGAGACCTTTTGCAATTCTTGTGCAATACATTATTCGTCAGTTGGCTCCACCAGAGGAAAAGAGTAACATGCTAGTGACTCCGTACATGCACGAGTGTGTAGTACATTCAGTGCCTCAGAATATCCAAAGTGGAGATTGTGGCATGTACTGTTTGAAGTACATCGAATGCCATGCGCTCGGGATTCCATGGCCTCCGAAATTTTGTGATACTTATGTGAAGCTCATGAGGCAAAATTTATGTGTTGCGATATATGATGAGACAGGAATTTTGGGCACGGAGAAGGAAAGATACAAGAATCTGGACACATATGATGAGACAGGCGTTGAGCAGAAGAAGTTGTAGGCTTATTATTATTTTTTCCAATGGTTACACCCCAGCTTGGTGCCTCCTATATTTTTGTTGTTAGGCTTCAAAAAAAGCTTATTATTTAGTATCTTGCATTTATTATCTTTGTGGGTGCAAGATAACTAATAATTTTTTGTATTTAGTAAGGGATCTTTTGGTGACGATGATCGGTTTAGGATATGTAATTATTCTTGTCAAACATAAATTAGGAGACTTCTTTTGGAGACTTCTGTAGTACACTTCATTGTTTTAACTATTGTTTAGAGACTTCTTTCAGAGACTTCTCTAGTAGACTTCATTGTTATCTGACTATTGTTTAGAGACTTCTTTTAGAGACTTTTGTAGTAGACTTCATCGTTATCTAGACTATTGCTTAGAGACTTCTTTCGGAGACTTCTGCAATGTAGACTCCATTATTGGACAACATACTAAAATCATCATCCATAAAAAAACACTCTAAAATCATCATCCATAAACAACACACTAAAATGATCATCCATAAACAACACACTAAAATCATCATCCATAAACAACACACTAAAATCATCATCCATAAACAACACACTAAAATCATTATCCATAAACAACACATTAAAATCATCATCCATAAACAACATAAAATATCATCCAGCGTCACTCATGGTCCACCTTTGTTACCTATGAAGATAATAAATGTGTCAAAAATTTTACCAAATACAAGATAGTAAAGCCAATACCATGATAGATTGTAACTTACATAATTTGTTCGAGTATGACCCGGTTGTTTGCATTTTGAGCAGCTGTATCGCTTGGAGATTCTGCTTTCCTTGTTGTGTCGCATCCTAGCAATCTTTAACCAAGTCTGCCACCTCAATTTCTTCTTTCTTCCTGGTAAACTCTTCACAACTGGTGGAAGACATTCCTCTTGTTTCTTAACCCCACAGTCACTTTTGGGGTATATACTATGAGAGTACGCTGCAATCAAATATTCCTTCCTATAAGAAGGACATACAAGAGTAGAAATATGTATACCAGCTTCCAATGCAACTGCAAGGACGTGTGAATAAGGAATTTTCTCAATCTGATATACACTACATGCACATATTTGCTGCTCCAAATCAACTAAATAATTTCTCGAACCCACTTTGGCATAAAACTTCCAAGTATCTATGCGTTCAACGACCATCTTGTCAGCATAATCTCCACGTACTGCCAACAAATGTTCTACTCCCCGAGTATGACATGTTGTGAGACTAGATGCATCTTCTCTCCATTTGTAAAACCACTCTCCTAGCTTATCTCTTATGTACTCCAATAGGAATGTTATGGGAAATCCTCTTGCTAGCTTAAACACAGCGTTGAGAGATTCTGCGATGTTACTCGTCTAATTGTTGTATCTGTCACCTGGGAAATGAACATGTGCCCACAACTTCGGGTCTGCGTTGAGCAAGAGTAGAGTTTATATGCTTCAACTCGTCCATGTATCGGTTAAAGTCAGCAAGAGTGTACGCATATGTTGCTGCTTTGACCAAATATAGGAGTTCTTTTCCTCTAAACTTGGTTACTATGTTACTCTGAAGATGATAGTAACATATGCCTCGTGTTACCCAAGCAAAAATTGTGCTGCACGCATTCTTTATGGAGGTGTGCTTGCCAGAAATTAGTACCAAAGGAATTTGGTGTGAAAAACAACTACCTAATTTGGTAAGAAACAATTCCCATGAAGCATCATTCTCAGTATCTACAATACCAAATGCCAATGGAAATATCTGAAAGTTACCATCTTGTGTTGTTGCTACTAGCAAAACTCCACCATACTTCCCATTTAAATAATATCCATAAACCACAATGACTATTCTAAGAAAATGAAACCCAGCTATCGAGGCCTCAAATGAAATAAATAGATATTTAAATATATTATGATCATCAAGTTCAAGCTCTGTAACAGTTCTTGGATTTGATTCTTGGATTAGATGCAAATAAGTGGGCAAGTTACCATAACCATCTTCGGCTGTCCCACAGACCAATTGTTGGGCATATATCAATGATCTGTATGAAGTAGTATAACCCAACCTCAATCCATAGACTGTTCCAAAACTATCTACAAATAATCTAGCAATATGTTTCGGCGAATGGTGTGTGAAGTGAGCATATCGTTCTGCCACGAACATGTATGAACGTTCAAAAATTTGATCACCCAAAATGTGTTCCTAGCATCTGTCACAATCGCAATGCTGATATCAACTCTTCTTTGGTAGCAAAACTCCGACCGACATATATGTTTTGTGATTTGTCATTTTGATCAACATAATCCTTATTCCAAATAAGCTTTTCGTCTTCGTCTTTTAGTATCCCATGTAAACTATAATCTCCACCGTCCATGTAAACTTCGGATTCACCATCAGACTCGTATTTCATGTCATCTTCCACTAGATCTTTGTCTTCGTCTTTTATGTCTATGTATTGGTTGTCATCATGTTGTTCCCATTCTTCGTCACAATTCTCTACTTCACGTCCACTACCACTAGCAACACATAGTCGCAATATGCAACTTACATAACTCAACCAAGCTTCGAACTTGTCAATCTTTTGTGAAGTGGATAGGAGGAGTATTAGGTGGCATTTTTTGCAACATTGAATCTGGAAGTGCATATGTTAACTCTACAATATCAGTTTCAATATCCAGATCGTAATCATCTTATACTTATCCAAAAAATTCACCATTCCTACAACCATCTTCTATACAGAAAATTCTTCCTCATTTGCAATTATCGACCTGAAAATGCCAATACCAGTCTTTCATTACCCATTCTCCATAAACAATAGGTAACTGAACCATTTTCCTGCAAAACATTATATAAACAATATTAGTACCAAAGAAATAGCTAAATGTATCATTAATAATCAAAATAAATTAATTGTAAAAACTTAACTGATAACAAGATTTTGCTCTCTTTTAGTTATCAAATCCTTATAGTATATAAGGTGTCAAACCAAAGTGTGTTACTACACTAGGGATATAGTAAGCTTTTCTAGTTCAAGCACCCTAAGGGTCAAGATGGGCTAAATTGCAAATCAGAAAATTAAACTGGAACTAGCTAACACAAAATGAAACTATGAGCATAAAACAAGCAAGAATAATAGCAGGAAAAACAGATGCAAACAAGATGAAACAGCAAACTGAGAGATCAAACAAGACGGGTTTGTAAGGAGCAGGGGTACTTAATCCAGGTTCAGCTGGGGTGATTATTCATTCAACAATCTATTCAGGATGACCTCTAGGCAAGATTCACAAGCAATCAAAACCACTCTCATGATTTCTAACTCTTTTCCTAAACTGCAACCTAATCCACTCTCATGGTGGTTTACAGCAAGAAAGGCATGAAGAACCAACCTCAACAAGCCTAACTTATTCTCTAAACAGCTAATCCATTAGGCTAGATAAACAGATCCCAACCCTAGGCTCTAACAGGCATTAACACAAACACATCTTAGGCTTAGAATGCAAACATCATATTTCAAGTGGCCAGAATGAAATAAGCTTTAAGCATTACCTAGATTGGAGAGATCTAGCATGGAAACCTTGAATGAACGATCAGTACCCAGATTATCAAGGATCTAACCCTTTTTCCTTACAACCCCTCATGAATCTACTCACTAATCATGAACACAAGCATAAACTTAAAAATCAAAACTGAAAGCATAATGGAAAATTAGAAACGAAAACTAACCAAACTTAAATTCAACAAGAAACAAAGGTTTTCATCAAAGAAGTAAGAACAATCTCAAGGGGACTGAAAAGCTCGTTTCAGATCTATCCAGAAAGTGTCAAAACTAGCTTACAACGTTTTTCGCTTAAAGAGGTATTTATAGGGCCCAAAACATAAAAGCCCTAATCCGAGTCAGCAAAAAGTAAAGTCGGTCAAAATAGATGAAGTCGGGTGATGCTACTTCAGGGTGACTGGCGAGTTGGAGGGTCAAGTCTCAGCATTCAGCTTTAGCTACTTCCAAAAATCTCAGCTTCAGGGTTACCAGGCGAGTTGGACTAGCAAGTGCTCCAAAATTGGTATTTCTGGTTTGGTCATTATGCTCAATTCGCTGGGTACTGACTGAGTCTGGGTATTGAGTGCTTCATGATTTTGCAATTCTGGCCTAGTTTTTCTGCTGCACTTGCAGGGTACTGACTGAATGAGCAGATTTGGCTTATGCAATCTTCAGTTTTCAAGGTCTTCAGTTCAGGCACTCCGTCTTAGGCTCATTCTTGCAGTCCTTATGCCAATTTCGCTTCAGAATGCTCCAAAATACCTGAGACGCTCCAAATGCAATGTGCATGCCAAAATGATCCTAATAGGACTCTAGAATGCAGAATATGTAATGAGAATGAATGCAAACATATGTAAACTATGCGGCTAAAATGGGGTAAAATGCATGAATATCATTAACCAACAGAGACTTCACTTGAAGTCTCCAAATTATCGGCAAAAACTTAAGTTGAAGTCTACTTAACGATAGAGTAGACTTCAAGTGAAGTCTACAGAGCCAATCAGTAGACTTCACCTGAAGTCTCCGTAGGTTATTTCTGTATTTGACTAAATTTTGACTTTTTGGACGCAGACTACACCTGAAATCTACATTTTCGAAGGTTATATTTGCAATTACCTAGAATAAAGATTTTTGTTTGGAGACTTCACTTGAAGTCTACTTAGTTTCATTTCGAAAAAGTAGTCTCCACAAAATGTAGTAGACTTCAGGTGAAGTTTACTCTATAAGACAGAGGTTACCTTTGCAATCGACTAAGTTTGACTTAACTACAGAAGTCTCCAAGTGAAGTCTCTGCCGGAGCAAACTTCACATGAAGTCTTCAACAGAAATATAGTAGACTTCTCTTGAAGTCTACCTTATTTTTGAAATTTTTGATTTTTTTAAAATTAATTTCGTATAAATCATAAGTGGGGTCCATTACTTATTATCTAGACTTCACTTGAAGTCTTTGGAAATTAAGAAAACTTCAAGTGAAGTCTGCACTTTCACACAAATTTCCAGATTTTTTTGGTCAAATAATCTTAATGTTGGTTAACTTCAAAAATAACCCCTCTAAGAAACAGAGATTTCAAATGAAGTCTGCGTGATTTTCAGAGACTTTATGTGAAGTCTACGTAAAAGTCAAAATTTCAGTCAATTGCAAAACTGACTCAATTTTTAGCAGACTTCACGTGAAGTCTTTGTTTATATATTCTTTTGTTTCCAAACAAGAACGTGAAAACTTCATGTGAAGTCTACTCTGTGAATCCAGAAAATAGTCAAATGCAAAACTAACCTTTGTGTGGACTTGCAGACTTCATGTGAAGTCTTCATGGAATAGAGACTTCACTTGAAGTCTACTCTCTGCAATTTTCGGAAATATGCAGAAAATAGATAAATTTGAGCTAGGGATTATATTTACCTTAGTTAAATGCCCAGAATGTTGAACTAAACCGTTAATCTTTACTTTTAGTTGTTAAATACACTGAAAATGGAGGCTTTGAAAATTTTGAAAAATTAAAATGAAAATTAGAGAGATTTATGGATAGAAATGAAGAGAGAATGAAAGAAAAATGGTTGGAGATTGTGAATGGTGGTTGGTAAACTCGAGTATTGGAAGATTCATGGGCATTTAGAGCTTTTTTGTTGGTATTGGTGGTTAGTGGAATCGAAGAAGTTGGCATTGTTGTAAATATTGTAGGTTTCATAAATATTTTGGTAATTTTAGGTATTCCAAAAATTAAAAACAAAAAAACAAATAATAATGACATTTTCAAAATTATGTGAAAAATGAAGGGTAATTTGGATTAGTTTTGGGAGAGAGAAACTGGTGGGTTATTTGACCCATTGATCAAAGTCAAGGGGTCATTTTAGAAAGAATCTCATAAAAGTATTTAGAGGTAAACATATATATTTCTTTGATATTCTATAATTCTAATTGATATATAATTTATTCGATTATTTTGTTTTCTAAAAATTCCAAAAATTATAGAAATATTTCTACTATAATTATAATGTATACGAAAATAATATTTACGTATTACTAAAATATTTTTTAGATTCTAAGTATGTATAATATATATTTTGTTTTTTAGATGATTGTATAAGTCTAGATTGAATATTTACTAATGATTTCTAATATTTACTAATTTATTTCAGATATCATAAGTCTTTCTGATGGTTTCAAGTGTACTTGAATTTAGATTGATAATGAACAAATACTAGATGTCTTAGACTTCAAAAACAAGTATATATCTGATAAAACAGTAGCGTTAACAAATTCGTTTATTTTATTATAATTAAAAAAAAAATTTTATCTCTTGATAAGATTCTATAACTGATTGTATTATCTACAAAATATTATTATTTTGTTTTAATTTTAAATATAATACAAATGAAAGGAAATTAATCTAACTGAGATTGTTTAGGAATTACTACAATCCATTTAAATTATCAAGCTTTTTATATTGTTATTATTAAATATAATAATTAACAGACTGATATAACCACATGTTTTCTATAATCATAGGTTATAATTGTGTAAAGACAACTATACACATTTGATATAATAATGTTATGTATCTGTTATTCCAATAGTCATTGTAAGTATTTTTTAAATATCGTTATTATTAGCTTAAGATTTAATCTTCAACTAATAAATTTTAAATATATATAACATCAATCATAACTAATTCTTAATATTTAGTGTATATCATACAAGATATACTCCTAATTAATATCTATTTTAAAATTTTACTCGTAATCTTAATAGGAAATTTTTATCAAACTACTTCTATATAAGACTATCACATGACTATTATCATAACACCAACAATTTTTCAACAATTCTTAAATCTTCTTTTTTCTCTCAACTTTTTGGTAAATTTGCTAATATTCTCAAGCTCTGGATGGTATACACTAAAGAATTTGGTAAAATCATTGATATGGTTTTTTGTGATTCTTAGGTATGTAACTAATAATTTATCTATTTGCATATTTTTATAATGATTAGGAATACTTTTTAATTAATTCATTATTTGTAAGGTGATAAAATTCAATATAATGTGAAAAAGGAATTGGTTTCTGAATTCGTGAATCTTCTTGAGCAGGGAAGTATTAAGATCATTACAAACCTATAGGTTTATCTTGCAAGCGAATCTTACTGTACTTCTACTCATAACTAAAAAGTCTCCTTTGTGTACACAACCTAGGTTAAGTCAATTGATCCTCTCTGAGATTTGGTTTTAGGATTAATATTTGTAAATTACAGTAAATTACTTGATGAGCATCTTAAAGATATATATCTTATTGGTAAATATTATTTTCTTTTTAAAATATTTTATATTTCTATTCATCATTATAATTGTTAGTTTTGTTATTTATTTATTTATTTTATAGATATCATCGAGTAGTTTGTTCGTGTTAGTAATACTAAAGTTACTGAAGTGAATGACATTTTTGAAGAGGGACATCTTATATAGGGCATTTGATAAATTACTCTTTTTTTTAATGATTATGAATGTATCTGGTTTGATAAGAAACAAATTTTAGAGGTCTTGGACTAATTATAAATAAACAAACATATATATATATACGTATTAGTAACTTAAATAATAATGATAAATATAACCAAATATTTAATTATCTAATAATTTAAATATGCATAAAATATATAATTTTGTCCCGTGCCAGATACGGGGTTCATCTAGTACGATTATAAAATTGCAGTGGGGTTTGTAATGGACATTTAAACGAACATGTGGTGTGCATAGATATCAAATAAAAATATAACAAAAAAAACATCTAATAAAGCAAGGTTCTTTTGTATGTTTTACAAGTAGATAAATGCAGAAAAAGGACGAACCCAAAGAAAATTATAAAGAATCTAAAAATCATATCTAAACATCAATGACTGGGATGAAAATAAATTTGGCAAACAAAACCAAGATGAAGATAACATTGAAGAACAAAAAAGGTTACTAGACATTTTTTTTTTTGAACTTCCACTTCAAATGGTGAGATTTCCATATATATATTTTTGAGAAATTTGGATTAATATGCCTAACAAAACTACAAATTAGGTGATTACTCTCCTATTTTCATAGGGTTCTTATGTTCAAAATACCCTACTATCTATCTCTCCAACTTTTTGTTATCTCTTGTTCTCTCTCTTCTCTTCTTTCTCATTTACGTTCTCTTCCTCCTCTCTTAGCTCTCTCTCTCTCTCTCTTTTCTTCTTCCTCTTTTCTCAGGTTCATTTTTTTCTCTGAGCTCTCTCTTTTCTTCATCTTCTCTCTACCTCTCTCTCTCTTTTCATCCTCTTCTGTCTCACACTTTCTCTTAGCTCTCTCTTCTCTCAGATCTCTCTTTTCTTCCTTTTATCTGAAAAAATTTAGGATTTTAGATCGGATCAACATAGAGCTAGATTTGATCCGAAATTATGTGATTATGAAAACAAGAAATGAAGATTTGGATAGGAAACTGAGGAGTTTCAGGATCTTTCCAATGCTCCGTTTACCTACTCTTGCTTCTCTTCTCTATTCTTCACTCGTGGGCTTCTGGAGGATATGTCTTTAGGTTTGGTGTTTGAATCATTTCTTTGGCTGTAAATTAGTGTGGTTTAGGTGACCGCATAGATCAAAAAAACTTGGACAAGTTTCAAGCATTTCGATTTCGTTGGGTTTCTAGGTATTCCTTATTGTTTTCATCGTCATGTTCTGATGGCTAAGCAAATCGGAGTAAAGAGAACAATGAAAGAGATTGCCATTTGGAACTAAAGTAGGGAGATTTACCAGGTAATAAATAAGTTAACGGATACCAAATAAAAGAGATTGTCATTTGGAATTGAAACAACGAGAGTTACCGGGTAATAAATAAGTTAACGGATACCAAATGAAAGAGATTGTCATTTGGAACTGAAACAATGAGATTTACTAGGTAATAAATAAGTTAACGGGTAATAAATAAGTTAACGGATAATACATAAATTAACGGATATTAAGTTTTTAATCCATGTTAAAATTACCAGGTAATAAATAAATTACTTAGTAAAAAATGAACTACTGGGTATTACATATATTATTAACTGCTAATAAATATTTTCTCCGATATAATATTTATTACCTGATAATATATTTGTTATCCCGCATTTAATGCTATGTCATACTCTCTCTATTCTAATTAATTTAATCAAGGACATTTATGTCATTTTACACGTAGATCCAATGACATTTACTGAATTAAAAAATTGAATGGGGTAGTTACTATATTTTAATAAATAAAGGGGATATTATGATTATTTACTCTTTATTTTTGAACTAAAATTGTGTTTAAAATCACCCAAAATCAAATTAAATAGTTTTAAAATAAGAATTACTAACTTTTGAAATAACAGTAGATTTCATATGATTTTGACAAATCATTAGTTGAATAACATGAGATTCTATATTATTTTGAATGATTTTATATAAATTCTAACTTCAATAACAGAGGATTTGAAAAGACATTTTTAAATCAATAGTTGAATAACAAGTGATTTCATAAAAAACCTAAAAACTTCTAAAACTCTGGTTTCAATACATCTTCCTTAGAGTTTTTTTAAGGCATCTCCAACAAATACTTCAAATTTGAAGTATTACATTGGTTTCCAATAATAAACTTCCAAAAAACTTTAATTTTTTGGTTATTTGCATTACACTTTTCCTTGCTGATTATAATCAATAAAAATCATATAAATTTTATAATTAACAATAAAAAATACATTTGAAATATTACAAACAATATTAATTAATAAAAAATTACATTACAACAATAATAAAAACATTCTATCCAAATTATAAATTAAAATAAAATACCAAATTACTCAACAAAGATATTTTCATAATGATTCATATATGATCAATCACTGCATTATGAAGTAGTAGATGAGCCTATTCATTTATTTTTTAGATTACAAACTAAAAGATTTTGAAATTGAGTATTTTCGTGGATTAAAGTAATAGAAATAAAACTAATAGAATTGTTTATGAAAATCTATAACTAAAAGGATTAATATGCAAGAAAAAAGTGAAAACTTTAAATTTTGACGTATTGAATATTTGGAGTATCATTATTCAATACTTCAAAATTTGATATTTTGAAGTATTTGTTAGAGAAAAAAATACTCCATATTTAAGAATTTAGAGTATTTATTAGAGATTCTCTTAAAATAAGGTAAATTTCATATTTGAACTTATAAAGTGTCTTTTGGAGATGCTCTATGTTGATATCTGCCTCTCCTAGCGTAGCCCAATAAAGCACAATGAAAATCAAATCGAACTAAGACCCAAATATTATAATTAGTGATAAGAAGAAGAGCGGATTGAGCGAGGTGGAGCGAAAAACCCAAAACAAAAAAAGTTAGTGGGAGTGAATTCGTAAGAAACAAAAGAGGAGTTGTTTTTAGCTCGATAACAATAAAAAAGAAGTCCAAAGAGATGAGATGACACACAAAAAAGAACTCTAGCAAACTAGAATAAGAGAACTCTTGTAATCTTATACCTTGTGAACAATCTTAATCAATAAAAGCGTTCTTTTGTCTCTTAATATTCTCATGTTGTTAGTAAAAAATCTTAGTCAATTAGGTTGATTGATCACACATCATCACTCTAAGCAAAAAAAAAAAAAAAAGAAGAAGAAGCATTCAAGAGAAGAAAAAAGAGATTGAAAATAATGGGTGTAAATGGTAAAAATTAAATCTGGCTAAATGTAAAATATGACTGAAGTTTTTTTATTTTATTTTATGTAGAACTGGCAGAATCAAATGGTAATGGCTGAATTCTTTAAATGTAGAATATGGCACAATTTTTTTTGTTGAATAATAAGATTGATAAGACTTAATTCATAGTCAAACTCTACCTCATGTTATGGGAAGGAGTCAATAATAAAACATAACAATACATTATACAATACAATTGGATAAAAGATAATGCTACTTAGTTTATATATATATATATATATATATATATGTGTAAACTGTTTTTATTGTGTGCTTATAGTGAAGTTTAATATGTTAGTTTACAAAAGTGCGAAGAACAAAAAATCTGAAACTCTCTCTCAGGACTCATTCAAACCCTAGCGCTAAAATATTGCCAATCTGCTTAGGGAGCAGTGACCGGAGGCTCCTTCAGCTCCATCACCGCCGTTACTCGCTCTCTCTTGTTTGTCTTCTTCTAGATCTTGTTTTAGTCCATTGGTTTTGGTGAAGATGTGTGGTTAAGCT
This sequence comes from Lepidium africanum, assembly GCA_900406405.1. NCBI lineage: Eukaryota > Viridiplantae > Streptophyta > Magnoliopsida > Brassicales > Brassicaceae > Lepidium > Lepidium africanum. The sequence continues at coordinate 34,570 of OVAX01000039.1, forward strand.
GTCGTGTTGTCCATCTATCCTCTGGAGCTTCTCCGTCAATGATGTACGCGAGTATTTTGTCCCTCCAATCGATCTTCTGTTCTCTGGGTTTTGATATATCATGCATATCTATGTCGGGTTATTCAGCTGTGTCAGCGATTATCGAGACAAGGACAAAGTCTCATTTTGGTAAGTCAATGTTTGGCTTATCTATGGTCTCTACCGGTATGATTCGCCTTTGAATCGGGTCGGTTATCGATGCCAAGGCTGCTAGGGCATTGGCCGAAGTGTTTTCCATTCTGGAAATCTTGTTCACTTTGAATCGCAAATCCTTGGTTAGTTCTTTGACGACTTTCAGGTATGCTTCCATTCGATCGTTCTTTGTGTCATAGCCTCCATTAACTTGGTTGACAACCAATTGTGAATCACAATAGCCATCAACATTTGTTTATCCGATTTCTTTTGTTAGTTGGATTCCAGCGATCAAAGCTTCGTATTCGGCTTCATTATTTAATGATGTGAAAGCTACTCGGAATGATTGTTCTAGAACTTTTCCGGTTGGGCTTTCTAGTCGGATTCCAACTCCGGATCCGTGCTGCAAAGATGATCCATCGACAAAGAGTTTCCACGTTTTGAGAGCTTTATCTAACTCTAAAGGTTCCAAGTCGAGTGATAGCTCAATTAAGAAGTCGGCTAAAACTTGTGATTTCACACTGGTTCTTCCTTTGAACTCAATATCGAACACGCTAAGCTCAATAGCCCACTTAGTTAATCTTCATGATTGATTAGGGCTATGCAAGATTGTCCGCAATGGATGATTGGTGAGTACAATGATTGAAAGAGATTGAAAGTACGACCTCAACTTCCTTGCTGTGGTGACAACTACTAATTTGAGTTTCTCTGTAGTTGGATACCGAGATTCTGCTCCGTTGAGAGATTTGCTTGTGTAGAATATCGGATGTTGAGTTCCTCGATCCTCTTAAACTAGTACACTGCTTACCGCTGATGTCGAGACTACTATATACAAATATAGCGGTTCTCCGTCTTCAAGCTTTGCCAAAATCGGTGGAGTTGACAAGAACTCCTTCAATTTGGAAAAGGTGCTTTCGCATTCTTCGTCCCACTTGAAGTTTTTTGTTTCCTCGCAAAAGTTGATAGAATGGGAGACACTTGTCTATTGATTCGAGAGATGAATCGATTCAACGCTGCTATTTGGCTGGTAAGCCTTTGGTTTCTCACTTCTTTTTTGGCGAAGGCAATTCTTCTATTGCCTTGATCTATTTCAGGTTTGCTTCAATGCATTTTTGAGTGACAATGTAACCGAGAAACTCTCCTGAAGTTACTCCAAAAGTACACTTTGTTGGATTAAGCTTCATCTGATACTTTTTCAAGGTTTGGAAACATCGTGCTAAGTGATCTACATGATCTTTGGCTTTTAAGACTTAACTAGCATGTCATCAATGTAAAGTTCCATCGTTTGGCTGAGTTGGCTGGCAAACATCTTGTTTACCAGCCTCTAGTAAGTTGCGCCTGCATTTTTTAAACCAAAAAGCATAACTTTATAGCAATATGTTCCTCGTTCTGTTATGAATGAAGTCTTCTTCATGTCTTCGGGATGCATCCTAATCTGATTATACCCCGAGAACGCATCCATGAATATAAGTTGCTTATTTCCTGCTGTTGCCTTGACAATTTGGTCGATATTGGGCAAAGGAAAGATGTCCTAAGGGCAAACCTTGTTTAAGTCGGTAAAATCTTCGCAGACTCACCACTTTTCGTTCTTCTTTGGTACTACAACCGAGTTGGCTAACCATTCAGGATATTGTACTTCGACAATGGATCCTGAATCAGTTAGTTTCTTGACATATTGGTTTGTATGTTAGATCGACATTTAGTCTATGGTTCGCTACCTTCAGGTCGATCTCTGGCATATGCTTTACTGTTCATGCAAACGCTGTCACGTTCTGCTCCAGACGCCGGATTAACATTTAGTTTGTATGTCGGATCGACATTTAGTGTATGGTTCTGCTCCAATGCTGACACACTTTGTCGAGTCTGTCAAGTTGATGTTGACATGTTCGATGGTTGACCGATCCAGTTTTTCGGGAACCGAAGGTTCTGAGATTCCTTTTCCATTGACTTATTATGCAGTTTCAGTTCGGCAATGAAACAAGTCAGAGACATTTTCTGATCTCCTCGAAGCGTCAAAACCCCTTTGTCAGTTAGAATTTTTACGCATTGGTGGTAGCTTAAACGATTGGCTTTCATCGCGTGAATCCACAGAGTACCTAAGATCATGATGTAGATTGGTGGTTTATCAACCACCAAGAGTTTAATCCATCTCGTAATTCCTGAGACTCGGATGGCTAGTTTGATGATGCCTATTGCATGGATTGAGCTTCCATCGAATGCAGTTAACGTTCTGTCCACCGGCTTAAATCTGACATCTAGAAGCACCATCTGATCTAGCGTCTTCTTGAAGATTAAATCCACCAAACTTCCGGTATCAATAAGTATCTGAGATACGTTGTAGTCTGCAACTCGGAGTTTTACGACTAGTGGGTCGTTATGTGGGAAGCATACTCCTTCGAGATCCTTTGCAGTGAATACTATTTCCGAGTTTATCGACCTTAGACTTTCTGTTTGATCTATCGGCTTAAGGTTGACTGCGGTTACAACCTTTTGTTTATACTTCTAGATTGATCGTATTGTATCATCACAGGATTATAGTCCTCCCATGATTACCGCAACATGTACACTTGGAGACCTCGACTCAAAAATCTCTTCTTCCTACCTTATTCGTTTAGATTTCTCTTTTGCAGCGTTGTCCTGACTTGCTGCTTTGTGGGTCGCATCTCGCAATTCGACCTCTTTTCGCTTCTACATTCTGAACTTTTGAGTCTCTTCTTCTAAGACACTTAACTCACTTTTGCTGAACTTCTTAGTGAGTAGCTCTTGCAAGTGTTTACACTTCAAAGTCGAATGGCCTGCTCAATTATGGAATGCACAATACTCGTTTCGATAGTAAGTATTGTTCCATGGTTTCTTGCCGACCGGGCTATTGGTTTGGTCGACTTGAAAAGTTGTAGCCGTGTTTGTTCTTCCTTTATGGCTATGTTGTCTTGGATCTTGGTATTCTTCTCTTGATTCCTTCATTCCCGAGTCACGCTGAATCTTCTAGGTCTTTGCAAGGATTTATTTTTCTTCAATGTATTTTGTGTGCCTTGCTGCTCTGCAAAGAGCGTATGAGATTGTAATTGGCCGATTTACAAAAAGATCCCTTCATAAAGCCTAGAGCCTCGATAGCCATGTTATCACTGACTTTAACTTTAGTTAGTATTTTTCAGAAACGCCCGAGATACGACTTCAGAGATTCGTCGAATCCTTGATTTAGAGATCGTAGTTCTGCTATAGAAGTGTCTTAATTGATGAATAAAGCATATTGTTTCATGAACAATTCAGCCAGTTGATTAAAGCTCTCAACTGATTCTGTCAACAACTTTGTGAACCATACTAACGCATCACTGGTCAAGTTTTCGGCAAAAAGTTGACAGTATGTTGCGTCCTATTTAATCGGGATGTTAACTTGTTCCACTTATCATAATGTTGAACGCACTCATAAACTCTAGTGGGTCTGTCAACCCATCGTACGAAGGATAACGTAACCTTGGTCCTCGGTTTACCGAGATTCTCTTTAATCTCGGGGAGAATGGAGAATGAAGAATTGCGAGCTTGCGCCAAAATTCGCCCAATCTCGAATGCCAAGCTGGTCGCCTGATGGAATTACGACCTCATGTCTTCCATCATCCTGAAGAAAGTTGTTGCGTCCAATATCGTTGGTATCTGTTGGGTTGTAGGTTGACCTAGCCTCGAGACGTTGGTAGGCTGCAGACTCGGCGTGTTTCCTAATAGGTTCCTTTGCACGCTGGCAAGTACCTCTTCGTTTGGTATGTTTTGCGCGAATGGAAAGATGTTCCCATTTACCTTGACTTCAATCCTCTCGAAGCATTCAGCATTCCTACGGTTTACTGCTTTGTGATGTGCCAACAAGTTGCGCACCATTGTTTCGAGTGATGGCGGCTCCGTAGGTAATCCAGGGAGTTCAGTGACTTCTCGAGACTCCTCTCGATTATCCTCCCGAGTTTGATCTGAGTTCAAAATTGATCTGAGGGTCGGATCTATTTGCTCCTGAAGCGGGTTTAGACCCCATCTCTCTGGCGAGTTGATGGTGACGTCGTTGTTCGACATCTTCACTTTGCTGATTTTTTCCTCTCTTCTGCATAAAGAAATCCTTCAATGTCTTCCCCACATACGGCACCAACTATTCGAGCAGGATTTAGCACAAGGGTTCTAAATCCAACTCTGAGATTTTAGAGGGAAGATGGGCGAGAATTCTGCTCAATTCGAAGAACGAGTAATCAACAAAGCGAAGAATGCCGAGTATATTTTATTGCTTAGTGTTTGATGCCAAAAAGTTGATCCTCCTATTGAAGGATCTCCACCTCTATTTATAAAACATAAAGGTGGTTACAACCAACTTGAATTTAGAAAGATTACATTTTTTGTTTAGATTGATATATTCTAAAAATCTCTACTAGATTTTCGTAAATTTTCCATATTGAAATAAGAAAATCTCCATTTCTTTATTTGATGTCGTCCGAGTTTCTTCTTGCTTGACAGGTTTCCAATAAGTAATTCTTCTGAGTTATTGATTGTCCGAGATGAGGTTGCTGAGTTCAAGACTTAGGAATTTCTGTTAATTGTTTCCCGTGGAGCGAAGTATGATCTTGGATTCACCTCCAATATTAATTAATTTTTTCCTAATGAAAATTGTCCCATAAATTTTTGTCCAATTAATTTTTGCATATAAACTTCATTTTTTATTACCACAACTATTATCCTTGAATCCATTTAGAAATAATTTATTGTTTTTCTATATTACTAAAAGTGTTTATACTTACCGAAAATTATTGAACAAACATGTATATTTTTCAAAACAAACTAATAATACTTATGTATAAAATTTGCTAAAGAAAAAGTTAAAAGAAAAAGGATATCAATTATATTTTTATTCCATAATTCCTTTAATGTAAATAGTAACAACCACAAAAATTCAACTCAATTTTTTAAAGACTTCACAATTCCTCGGTTACCATTTAAGATTAATGTTATATTCCTGAAGTATGATTTGGTTGGTTGTGACATATTTGAAAATTTTAAAACATCTAACGACATATTTGGCAACTATTTCAAAAATTAATGCTTTAATTCATTACAATATTTGTGTTGTCAAACGAGTCAGACAAAACATGTTTACTCGTTAATTCTGTCTGTTTAATTTTTGGGAAAAAAGTCAAATAAACTCTCAACTTACAAAAGTGGGTAGATTAAACTCTCAACTCACAAGGCTCCACAATAATTCTCTAACTTTGTGTTGACTTTCAAAATAAACCTCAAAGTTTGCGTCCGGTTTAACCCCATCGTTAATTAAAGTAACGGAAATCATTAACTCCATTAAATGTCGTTAATCTTGGCCCATTTCATGAAACACAGTGTTTCATAATATCAGTTATCTGATTAGAAATCGAAGAGAAAATAGATCTAAACCCTAAACCGAACAAAATCTCCAAATTGAGTAATCTCCTCTCTCAGTGACAAATTGAGCGAAATCAAAATGCCCAGAAGGAAGAGTGAAGCTAGGCGTATGTGTAGCCCATCGCAAGGGAGATCTTATGGCGATTCCGTTTCTATGTTGGAGAGGCCCAATCCTAGAATTTCGGTGACAGAAGAGATGCGATGTGAAGCTACGGTTGAAGAGGAGGAAGAACAGTAAGAGGAGGAAGAAGAATTCGTTGAAAATGAAGATGATATTGACGATTCCAGTGATAAGGAATATGTAGAAGAAGAAGGGAGAAGAGTTGGTGTTGATGAAGAGGAGTGTGAAGACTTTGAATCTCATTTTGGGCAAGCTGTTGGAGTGGATAACAAAAACATTAGCGATGAAGACAGTGGTGATGATGTATGGGATGAAGAGAAGGTTCCAAAGCCATTGTCATCAGATTCAGAGGAAGAAAAGGAGCATAACAACCACATGCGACCTGAAATTGAAGAAGAAGGCGTGTTTTTGCGATTGGGAAAGACTTTCAATCTCATGATGAGGTCAGGATTGCTATTCTAAGGTACTCATTGAGGTCTAAGTATGATATTAGAATGTATAAATCGGAGTCAAACAAAATTGGGGCTAAGTGTTCAGATAAAGACTGTCCCTAGAAAGTTTATTGTTCTTACGAGAAGAGATTATAGAAGCTGCAAGTAAAGGTCTTCGTTGATGAGCATACATGTCACATAACAGGTTATACTCGACTGTTGAAGCCAAAGACGATTGCTTGGTTGTTTGCAGAAAGGTTAAGGTGGAATCCGAAGATGAGAAAACAAGAGATGGTCGCTGAGATATTAAGAGAATACGGGTTACATATCAGTGAGGATCAATGTGCTAAGGCGAAGGCACGACTTGCTAAAGAAAGAAACGCAAGTCACGAAGCTCACTTTGACCAAATTTGGGATTACCAAGCAGAGGTGTTGCAGTCTAATAAGGGATCTATTTTTGAGATTGAGACCATCCCAGGTCCTTACATTGAGCGATTTCACCATCTGTTCATCTGTTTTAACTCGCAAAGACAGAGTTGGAAACGCACATGTAGGCCAATCATAGGTCTAGATGGTGCTTTTCTCAAGTGGGACATAAAAGGGCACCTATTAGCAGCTGTAGGACGAGATGGTGATAACAGGATAGTGCCTATAGCTTGGGCAGTGGTGGAGGTCAAAAATGACAGTAATTGGGATTGGTTTATGAGATTATTGGCTGGAAACTTAGAGCTTAGAGTTTGCTGCCAATATGGAAGCTTTGGAAAGGTATAATCTGCAAGCTTATTGGACCTTGCTAGATCAAAAACCTCACAATTGGTCTAGAGTATTCTTTAGGTTTGGAAGTTGCTGCAGTGACATTTTGAATAACTTGAGCGAGTCCTTCAATAGAACAATTAGGGAAGCTAGGAAAAAACCATTATTGGACATGTTAGAGGAAAATTAGGCGGCAGTGTATGGTAAGGACTGAGAAAAGAAGTTGGCTTACTGGAAGGTTGAAGACAAAATTTACAAAAAGAACATGAGGAGATAGAGAAGATGATTCAGGGTTCAAGTGCTTGCATCATTAACATGGCTCGCAACAATCTGTTTGAAGTTGAAGTAGGTGGAACAAGCTTCAGAGTTGACATGAATGAGAGGACGTGTGGTTGTAGGAAGTGGCAAATGACTGGCATTCCGTGTATCCATGGATCAGCTGTCATCATTGCGCTAAAACAGAAGGTTCACGACTTTGTGAATGACTATTATTTGGCTCAGACTTGGCGTGACACATACAACGAGGGAATTGGACCTGTACAAGGTAAGTTACTCTGGCCAAGGATGAATTGAATTGGAGTTTTGCCACCACCATGGAGGAAAGGCAATTCTGGACGGCCATCAAATTAAGCTAGAAGGAAGGGGAGAAATGAAGCTTCATCGTCATCCAGTTCCACAAGAATGAATCGTCAACTTTGAGTTATCACTTGTTCTAAATGCAGGGAGGAAGGTCATAATAAGACCTCTTGTAAAAACGAAAGACGTGAGCGACCACCAAAGAAGAGAAGAGGAAGACCACGAAAGATTCAGGTTCGGATCTCTTTTTTGTGATTCTTGTGATTGTTGTTCTTGGAATTTTCTTGTGATTGTTGTTTTTATTTCTTATTGTTATCGTGTGTGCAATTAGGAAACACAAGGCACACAAGACACTCAAGGAACCCAAGGAACTCAATGTACACAAGGCACACCAGCACAACAACAACTTCAAATTCTAGCATAAATTCTTTGTTTTGAAGAATATTGTCTTTTCTATTTGCTTCTGTTTTGGATATTGTCTTTTGCTTCTATTTTGGATATTGAATGATTTGGTTCTGTTTTGGATATTGACTGATTTGCTTCTGTTTTTTATGAATTCTAAAACTAAAGTTAAACTAAATAACTAATTCATTACATGCTTGTAGAAACGAAATCATGCAATTGAGTTCAACCAATAGTAACTAATACATCATCACATGTTTGACAACGACACCAAAAGGAAACACACGTGATCAACCAATACATTTGAGTACAACCAAACATCTAACACAACGAACTCAATACTCCTCTAATTCATCACATACTTGACAATAACATGACTCTTTCTTTAACCAAATACATAACACAATAGAAAGTTACCAAAATCAACAAACAAGTCCCCATAATTAACGACCACTTTGTCTGCTTCTTCAATAGTTGAATAGAATTTTTGCTATTCTCTAACTCTTCCTTGAGTTCTTCAATGACTACTTTCATATCTTCAAACTCAGATTTTGCATTGTGGAATTCAATCTCCATTGTTCCTATTTTCGGTAAAGCGGCTTCAATTTCTTCATAAACTGCATCTTCAACCCACTTAAACAAATGCTTCTAACTCACAAACAAACAACACATTTAATCGAAATTTACAAATGTGAAACAATTCCAAAATTTTGTAACTAGAACTATTGAATCGGAAATCTTACCTCCTCTTTACTTATGCAACAGAAGAAAAGCCTACCGGGATTATCTTTTGACTTCGATGTGAAGATTTTAACACCCAAACCACACACACACCTAGAAGGAATTCCAAGACTTGCAGTCGCTGAACTAGAAGAATATCCGGAACTCATTCTTAATCGATCCGAACAGAAGGAAATAAGATCAACAATAGATGAAAAGAAGAGAAGACAATGTTTTCTAGAAGAACTAGGGTTTACGATTTGAGGGTTTTTGTCATTTTTAATCGGGATCCCATTTTTAATCAGTTTCGTAGTATGTAAACTAATTTAGTGAAACACAACGTTTCACTAAACGGACATGATTAACGGGGTTAATGATCTCTGTTACATTAGTTAGCGACGGGGCTAAACAAGTTGGCCAATGCAAATTTATAAGTTTTTTATGAAAATCAACACAGAGTAGGAGAATTTTGTGGAGGTTCATTAGTTGAGAGTTTAATCTACCCACAAAGTTTTTTCGACGTTTTTCCCTTTAATTTTTAAAACGACGCAGGCTTGTTTTCTAGACTTGTGATATATTTCGCGTTCAAAATTATGAACCGGAAATGCCGGTTCAACCGATCGGTCCATGGAACATTTCAACTGCTTAAACCCTTTTGGTTTATAATGATATCGAACGAGGGTTTTTGGTTGCCGGAAAGAAGTCTTTCTCACGCTCACCGTCACAGCTTCTGCCCCCTCTCGTCCTCGTCTCCGTCGGAAAGAATTGTCAGATAAAACCGAATAAGAAGGCATGAAGAAAGAGAGAGAGGAGCCGTCGGAGAGAATAATTGACTCGGTTGTTCCATGGATGAGAGCTCCGATTGACGTCAGCAATGTCGAGAACTGTTCTCTCGAAACCCTCCCTTGCCTTGATCCCAGGTTATACCGACGTGTATAAGATCTTTTTCGTCTGGATTGAAGTATGCCTATTACAGCTTTTGGTTTCGTAGCGTGATTTTTGGAGCTTTGAGCTGAAAATTTCGTAGTTATGTGCTTTTAGCTAGAAGTACAATGAGTTCATATTGCCTTAATCAATTTTTTTGTGTCCTTTTATTGGATATTTTTGGAAAACAAGGTCAAAGGAATCACATAATTGTCATTGCTATCGCGAAATCCCTGATAGATTTACTGATTGAGCCTATACATTCGTCTTCATGTGCTTATTATATTAGAGCAGCTTAAAGTATCATGTATATGCACAACACTATATATTATGTGGTTTAATGCAAAAAAGGATATAAATGAAGTAAAACACCCTCAAATCTGTTTAGTCTCCCCGATGTATATGGATTGTTCTAAGATCAATTTCTTGTTTGAACTTTATCATTTTTTACAGTATTCAGATGAGTGAGAACTGTTTTGCATAACCTGTCAGGTCTTGAATGCCTTATATCTCGTTTTGAATCTTGTCTGCGATAGGTTGAAGGAAGCATTGGATAATATGGGCATATCTTCACTTTTTCCAGTGCAAGTTGCAGTTTGGCATGAGACAATAGGTCCAGGTGGTTTTGAAAGAGACATCTGTGTTAACTCTCCAACAGGAAGTGGAAAGACTCTGTCTTATGCTTTACCAATTGTGCAGATCCTTGCATCACGTGCTGTGAGATGCCTCCGTGCTTTAGTTGTATTGCCCACTCGTGATTTAGCCTTGCAGGTAGGTTCCCACTTAAGTTCTACGTATGCATTCTTGTAGAATGCATCAACTTTATTTCGCAAGCATATGGTGTACTGAAGTCTTCCTTTGTGACATTCCTAAGTTTAGGTCAAGGATGTGTTTGATGCTATAGCCCCAGCCGTGGGATTATCTGTTGGTTCAGCTGTAGGTCAATCTTCTATAGCTGGTGAAATCTCTCAGCTCATCAAGACACCTAAACTTGATGCGGGAATATGCTATGATCCTGAGGATCTATCCCAACACCTTGAAAGTGCTGTAGACATATTAGTAGCAACACCTGGAAGGCTGATGGACCATATCAACAACACCAAGGGCTTTACGCTTGAGCACTTGCGTTACCTTGTATGAAGAGCACCCAGACTTCCCTTCTTAGTTCACCTTGGTCTTCGTCTCCAGTTTGTTTGATAAAGGTACTTGTTTCAGGTTGTTGATGAAACCGACAGATTGCTTAGGGAGGCATATCAATCCTGGCTACCAACTGTTCTGAAACTGACTCAAGCATCTAACGATGGCCTATTTCCTTTATCTAGTGGATTTGTTCCTTCCGCTTTTGGTTGTCTGCAGACTGTTCGTAGACAGTGAGTTTCATCTTTAGAACATAATTCTTTTGTTATATTATACTAGTCACATAAAACTGATTAAAAGTAACTAATGTGATGCTTACTTCAAATCCACAGAAGTGTGGAGAGAGGTTTCAAGGGTAAACCATACCTAAGGTTGGTTAAGATGGTATTATCAGCTACATTGACGCAGGATCCAAGCAAGCTTATACAACTTGACCTGCATCACCCATTATTCATGACAACTGGAGAAAGTCGATACAGACTACCTGAGAAGCTGGAATGTCTTAGACTGGTATATATGTGTGTTTAATATGTCATTTCTCTTCAAGTTTATGCTTTAACATGATATTATCTGCAAAAGATTAACTCCAGATTTGCTTCTCACGTTTTTAACAGATCTGTGAAACAGGGTTGAAGCCTGTATATTTAGTTGCTCTCTTAAAATCATGGGAAGGTGAGAAGTGTATTATTTTCACATCTTCTGTAGAGACAACTCGCCGTCTGTGCAAGTTACTCAATTTTTTTGGTGACCCAAAGATAAAAGCAAAAGAGTATTCAGGTGGTCTTAACCAATCAGTTCGGAGGTACGACTTGAATCTCTTAAATTACTAGTAGTATAGTAGCACCGTGTACTGTCTTTGGTCATAACAAGCGAACTTTGCTCATTTGTGTTAAAACTGTTGCATGCAGTAAAGAACTAAAGGCCTTTAGGAAAGGTGATATTCATGTTCTCGTTGCATCTGATGCTCTAACTCGAGGAATGGATGTGAAGGGTGTAACAAATGTTATTAATTATGATATGCCTCCATTTGCAAAGACGTTCATCCACCGTGCTGGACGGACAGCTAGAGCTGGCCAGGCTGGCCGTTGCTTTACATTACTGAGTAATCATGAGGTAAACATTTTTTCTCTATATATGCTTGCCCACTTATGGGTAAACACTTGCTAGATGTAACTCAGATGATGGATAAGATCATAAGAAGGTAGAGTAGTGTGTCTGAAACTGAGGAAAAAGTTACAGTTTCAGATTCTTGTGCTCATCTGACTGAAACGTTACTCAAGCTCCAATTTGAATTAAAAAAAAATTCAGGTAAGGCGTTTCTCGAAGCTCCTGAAGAAAGTTGGGAGTGAATCATGTCCTATTTATCCGATCCCGCCCACTTCATTTGATTCCATTCGTGCCACTTACGAACCTGGTAATATCCTAGCGCTATTCTCCACCATCATTGATGTAGAATTAGGAGTTTAATGGAAGTTTGTGAGTAAATACGAAACATTTTAAAGCCATGGAATCTCTTTAACTAAGCTTTGGTAATGAATTTCTCATTTCAGCTCTAGAGAAGCTAAAGGAATTGGTTGAGTCAGAAGCACCCAAGAAAGGAAGACAAGCTTTTAAACATAATTCAAGAACCGGAAAGGCTTAAATAACGAATCGACGTCACAAGTTTTGGGTCTGTCGGGTCAAAGTTCTCAAATGGGTCGGATCTCGTCTTTTTGGATACATACTGCAGTCAAAGCAGAGGTTATTGGGTTGAGATATTTCTTTGCGTAAAATTGTTCGTTGCGGAGAAGAATCCAATTGTATAATATAGATGAAAAACACTAGTATAACACTTCCTCACAAATTGGTAGTTACTTAATATACTTTCCAGATGTTTTTTCCAGGCTTAAATATTTTAGGTGTTTTCTCATTCAACTCGTTTTTAACTTACTGTCTTACTTGGTGTTGATCACTCAAAACCAAAACTATTTCGTATTGGCTAAATTATATTCTTGGAGACCCAACGTTTGATCTTTGGTCTGCTGTAAACCCCGTATTTACTACCGCCACACATTTGCTACAAAATTTCAACTATAAACATATTAATATCGTCTGTTACATACGAAGTAGGGCCTTAATTTGCTTGTCTTTTCTTCGTTTGGATCTAAAACAAATTAGATGCTTTAAACAATTGGGTTTTATGTATTTTTCTTTTCTCTCTAAGAGCGGAGTCTCCAAAACTTCTCTGCTAGCATTGGTTCTCCGATTTGTGTGGTGGTGAACTGCGGCCGGTGACTTCCGTAGCACTGATGCCGTTCACTTTCTCCTCTTTAGCTTTATTGTTGTATGTTTTTTCGAGTTTGGATGTAATGGAGTTTTAGTCCGTTCTAGTTAGGTCTTTCGGCAGTAGCTCTAGAAATTCATTGTTGCATGTACGTTTAGTTTGTTGCATTTTTTTTAAGGTCATTTTTCTTTAATTTTGATTCATATTTGCATGTACGTTTAGTTTGTTGCAGTTTCCTTTTGTAAGCTTGTTTTCTCTTCAAGTTAGTATCTTTGGTTTAGGTCAGACTAGGTTTAGTTAGGATTAATTTGGGTGGCCTCGATTTAATTATTTTTTCTAGTTTGAGTTTCCTTTCCATTGCTGATTTTCTATGTTGTTGCCTTCTTCTCTGAATTTGGCAGCTTCCAACTAAGGTTGTTTCGCTCCTTGTCCGTATTTAGAAGACTTGATCGAGATCTAGTATTTCCAAGAGTTCTTTGTAAGACGTCAACCAGTTGTTACTAGCTGTACATCGGTGTCCTTTCTTCAACTTTATCATTTCCGAAAGATAGTATGAGTTATTTCTCACCGGTTCAAAACCCTAGATTTTCCATTGTGAGATGCACCAATATACTATAGGAAGTTACGTCAGCTGTTTTAGTCGTGTTTGCTATAGGAATTCAAAACCGGGTAATTAGGTGTTCCATTGGTTAAGTCTCCGATGATATCTTGTTTTCCGCCTATTAAGTCTCCAGGTATATCTTGTCTTTTGCGGATTTAGATTCCGGAGATATATTGTATTTTACCGTTTTACGTAAATTTGTATGTTGTTTTTGTTTTATCAATAATAAGACTGATGACAAAAAATACATGTTAATATCAAATGTTTATAAAAACATATAAACTATATAGTTGTGATTAGAAAAAAACTTATAATAATTAGATAAGGAAGAAGAGTTAGTTTTCAGACACTATAGTTCAATTTTACTCTATTAACAAAGCAACTATGGCGTCTATTAGATCATTTAGATTCATTATTAGTAAAAGTAATAAAAGAAAAATATTGTAAGAACCATAGTCTTAGACATTTCCCTATCACATGGTTGGAGGAGTATCACTTCAGCTAGATATCAAGAAAATTGGAGATGAAAGAACAAAATCGGTCTGCAAGGATTTGTGGATTCCTAATGTTGTTACAAGACCGGCAATAAGTATAAGGTCAAAAATTTATCTAGATCAGCGGTGGATCATTTTATTGACCTAGTTGACATGACATAACATAAGGTATTGTTAAGACAATTTCTTGATCTCGCCAATGTTCAAATCAGTTTGGGAATCATAATCCCGAGTAAGATAAGGAAGGATTATTGGGTTGGTATTTCACAAGTACAAGTAAATATACGGTAAAATCTGGGAATTGGACCAAGAAGTTTAATTATTTAGGTTATGTGGGGAAGTATGGATCAAATTGTCAGGCTCTTCAGCCCATATTGGAAGTTGGATTCCCATCCAAGATAAGGCACTTCAATTAGCAAGCTCTCTTTGGATGTGTCGCAGTCAAGAACAACCTTAACGATCGCGGTATAAACTGTAAGACGGTTTGTAGTAGATGTGGTTATGATGGGGAATCAATTAATCATGCTCTTATTGAATATCTTCCTGCAATTCAAACATGGGCACTATTGAATATACCATTTGTATTAAATATTGGATTATATGTAACATATGGAAAGTGAGAAATGAAATGTGTTTCTTGAATAATCAATATTTTTATTAAATGATGTGAAATTCCAAATGATATGTATTTTTATGAGAAAATTGTGTGGAATGCACCTTTTTGAGTTTTTTTTTTCTCATTGATTGAAGTAGAAAACGAGCAAGTTACAATGACCTAAGAAACATAATTAACCACAAAGAGAGTAATGGTCGAGTATAATTCTACAAAGGAATATGACGAATGAACCATCAAAATGCCATATGACTAAACATGCTTAAAGCCTTACTACGATCACCAAGGACCCTTCTGCACAGCCACAATGAAGACGAGCTTCAAACCTTTTTGAGTTTTAATGGTATCAAATACCTTCTTTGTTTTTTTCTTTCATTCTATATCATTTTCTCTAATCTTCTCTTATCTTAAAATACAAAATTGCCCACCATTTCCATTCCTTCTCATTTTTGTTTCTCGACATTTCTTTTTTGTTTTTTCCTCTTTCTTTTTTGTTTAATTGTTTTTATCTGTTTTTTCTCAGTATTAGTTTCTCTCCTATCATCTTTTATCCATACTATCTTTCTTTTCCATTTTGTTTCTCTTTTTAATTCTTCTTCTCTTTCTGATTTATGTTAATTGTACATATTTTATAAACTAATCATGTAATAGATTTGTAGATTTGTCTATAGGAGTGATAAAACAAAATTTATCTATAACAAATAATTTATAATGAAATTTTATTTATTAATCATTGTTAGTGAACAAATATCATAGATAATTGTATTTAATTTACATATATTATCTAGATAATGGAAAAATATGTAAATGAATTTGTCTACGGTGAACATTTATAATCAATTAATTAGATAATGAACAAATATGTAAATAGATTTGTCTATGGTTGATACGATTTTTATTTGTACCTTACATTTTTACGGAGATTGATTAGATAATGGACAAACATACAAATAAATTTTTCTATAGTGGACATTTATAATGAATTAATTAGATAATAGAGAAATAAGTAAATAGATTTATCTACGGCGGATACGATGTCCATTTGTTTCTTACATTTTTTTATTCATTACTATATACCACATCTCATTCTCATTGGGCTCTTGCTTATTTCTCTGGTAAACAATTCAATTTCTATTTTTCACTCCATTTTTGTAACTTTGTGTTACTTATCATCATTAATTCTACAAACGATTAGTTTTACCTTTCAAACATGTTTTGAACAAGAGTTTGGATTTGACTCCCCTATGAATCAAGTCTATAAAGATGGAGCCACGGAGGTTGCTCTATATGTTCTCGACGGAATACTTTGTAACTAAGAACAACCTTTAAGTAATTAGATCTAATTTGTGTTTGTAACAATAAATTTGGTTTGACACATTTGGTTTTGCAGCAAACATTTTCGCGTATGAACAAACAAGTAGTGGAAAAACGTGTACAATGAGTGGGATCTCAGAATTTCAAATATCCATAAATAATTTTTTTGCAAATATTCATATTTGCCCCTCATTGATTATGTCCTCCATTTTATGCAAATATATGTTGTTCACATTGGATTGTCCTCCACGTTCACCTCAAATTTCAATTTCCTTTCAAACTAGATTCTCTTTGTTATAGAGAAGACAATCGCCACACGTCACGTGTCCACCTCTCCTATTTTTTTATGCTTCTTTCTCGTTTTCGGATCAAATGCATGTTTGCCCTTAATGAAGAAAAAAAATGCTCCAATTTATTCCGCATGCCCTTTTCCATTTAACATAATATGCAATTCCCATTTTCTCCTTCAGTTTATATTCAAATTATTTGATTTTTCTATTTTGTCTAAAACAATCAGCAAATAAAAAGACAGAAGAACGGGCGCACGAATCATTCTCAATAACCTTAACATACTGAAGGGCACACATATTCAACTACTAAATAATAATTATTCACCTACAAATAAAATTCATATCTACCAAAGACAAAAACATTACTCACTTTTCCCATATTCATTCCTTCTTCTTTTACGTGTAAACAAATCTGTATCTCCACCATAAACAACAAAATTTTACAAGATTATCATCCTCTATGTTTAAGCTATTAAGGTAATTTCTTTTCTAAAATTTTGTTATACTGTTTCAAATTTAAAGAGATTAGAAGTGATTTAAGGCTTAAACAACTTATTTGTGTCAAAAAAATTAAAATTAAAATTTGTTTTGCAATTTGACCTAACTATAGCACCAATATGTTCTCATTTGTGGTTATAATTATCTAGAATGGAGTTAGGTAGATATTGGATGTAATGAAATTGTTCATTAGTTGTTATTGTGATTATTTTCTCTAATTTCGCGATTTAGTACAACTTGGTACAACAAACTGATTTTTTTTAGGTTACTTTTCAGTTGGGATATTATTCCGAAGAGAATGAAGTACTATGAAAATCAACCGAGAAGTATGTGTCTATACATTTGAGGACATCTATTGAGGAGATGACTTATATTGATTTGGTTGAAGGAATTAGGCAAAGGATGGAGATCGATCTTGTTACGACAAAGCTTAAAATGAGTTACATCCCATTGATAGTGAATCATCAACAACCGATATACATTATGGATGATGTTGACGTTTTGGTATATTTAAAGACCTATAAAGATCATTGTAGATGTCTTTTGCATGTGGAACTATAACAAGTGGAAGAAAATCATGTGGTTAAGCAAAATATATGGTGTGAGGGAAATCAAAACTGGGAGGATAATGAAGAGCTGATTTCAAGTGCAAGATGGAATAATAATGGGATATTTATCGTAGTAGAAACTAAAACAATGATGCATATGGTTTTTGTGGTACAATTAAGACAACAAAAGACAACTATGAAGTAGAAAATGAGAAAGAAAACAATGCCAAAGATGATTTAAGTTGTACAACAGAGAGCAATGGCAGAGAATTGTTGTTGCAACTGGTACATAATCTCAAGATCTCGTAGGTACTGAATGGGAAGATGGTATGAATTGACTTTAGGTGAAGAATTTGAAACAAAGCGAGCTATGCAAGATATCATTGAAATAACGGCACACAAAAACTGTTTTCAGTTTGCAATAATAAAGTCATATAAGAATAGGTATGTGGTGAAATATTGTGAATTGAAAAATAATTGCAAGTGGGGTGTAAAAGTGACGAAGCTAAATGACTCAAATTACTTCTCGGTAAACGTATTATAAGAAACATTCTCGTTCACGGTCTACTACAAGCACAAGCAGAAACAAAAGAAAAGGAACACGAGGTTTAGTTTCTTCTATGCTGAAAGAAAATTATCTTGGTCGGTTTGATACTCTAACCCCAAAAAATCTGATTAGTATGGTGCAATCACACTTTTGAGTTGAAATTTCATATACTACCGCTTGGAGAGGGAAAAAACAAGCTGCCAATGATGTTCGCGATATTCCGGAGGAGAGCTATATGATGTTGTACTCTTATTTGTACATGTTGGATAAAATGAATCTGGATACAGTTTCACGTGTAGAATTGGACGAGGAACATAGGTTTAAGTACTTATTCTTTGCGTTGGGAGCGTGCATTAAAGGTTTCCAAGCGATGAGACTGGTTTCAATTATCAATGGAACTCACATGAAGACAGTACATGGCGGTGTGTTGCTTGAGGTTACAGCTCAAGATCCTGATCATCACCATTACCCGATTGCTTTTGGTGTAGTTGATGGGGGGAATAATGCTAGTTGGGATTGGTTATTTACTATATTGAAAGGTGTAATTGAAGATGCGCATAAATTGGTTTTTCTCTCTGATAGAAATTTGAGTCTTATCAAGGCAATATGTGAGGTATTTCCATTGTCTAAGCATAGATTTTGCAATTATCATCTATCTCAAGATTAGAAAAGTAAATGCTCGAACGCCAACAAAGAAATAGTTGCAGCAAAGTTCAGAGAATGCTCTAAGGTTTATACTGATGCTGAATTCTTAGCACTTTATGATGCATTTAAAAAGAAGTATCCTAATGTTGCTAAGTATCTTGATGAAAGTAGTGTCGACGAGACTATATATCCAGTTATACACATGTCTGAGTGGAGTATTCCAGATGAGATAAGAGAGTTGTATGCTCTACCTCCAAACTGTGAGAAGAAAAAAGAAGACGTCAAGAAAGAAGATACCCATCTGTTGGAGAACATCGAGGAAGAATGAGAGGGTTGCACTCATGGTTCCAAAGTAGGAGTAGTACATAGATGTTCATTTGTATTACTTTTTAAATTTTTTAAATTTGGTGTTGTGTTCGGTATACTGTGAGACTTTGCATGTATTTTTAATTGTTTGAAGATTTCGTTTTCAATTACTTGTGTGATTTTATTTTCTGTTTTGTACAACTAGGAGAACAACCGATTTTATCTGATAATAGATGAATGTAAAACTATGTTAAATGTTGTACAACCAGTTACAACCGTACAACTATGTGTAATTTTGACTGCACTAAAATCCAAAAAATTTGATATGACGGCTGATAAACGGTGTTTTTATCGGTTTTTAACCCTTATTTTCCATACTTTTATTGAGTCAAAGTATTTTTTTAGAGTCTTTTAGTCTGTTTTAGAGTCTTTTCAGGTCATAGGTCACATTTGGAGAAGATGAGCTATTTTGAGTGAAAACGAGCATATGGAGATGCAGAATCATGCAAAAGCATCAGAAGTTTGGATTCCTTTGAAAGACTTTCCACCGTTGGATTAGGCTGAAGTTTGGAAACAGGATAGCCACGTGAGTTAGCTTTCATTTGGAGGTGGTTTAATGGCAATCGGACAATCGGTTAGGAAGATATGATGATTTTACCGAAGATATGTCATTATGGCCACAAATTGACGGAATCGACCGATCAACTCCTGAATCGACCTGGTAAAGAGCCGCCCAACCTGGATGTCAAGCTGCCAACCCCTGATCGATCGATCAGATCCTGTTTCGGAAGAAAACCCTAAAATTTCCATATTTCGTCCGGTTTAACTTATTTTGTACCAGAACGATTTTGACCTATTAAAACTAGGTCTAGCCACTTTTTAGAACAAGCTTTTCATTACTTTTCATTAGCCACTTTAGTTTTGCTCTTGTAATCTTTTGGGAGAAGATCTCATCCTCCACAACACCATTGGAGAAGATTTCTGAACCCTTTGCTATTTTAATTCAGTTTATTATTATGTTTATCTTTTCTTCTTCTTTGTTTGTTCTTCCTGCTATATCTGAGTAGTTTCTTATCAGGTTTAAGGATTTCTAGGGATTTAGAGATTCAATGAATTAGGGACGAATAGGGTTAGATCTTGTGTGTTCTCCATCTATTGCTGCGTTTAATGCTTAGGTTAGACTGGCCACCTAGTCTATGATCTTAGGTTGTTTAACTCTACAAAAACTTGTTAGATGCCTTAACTAGCTTAGCTGAGCAACTAGTCCTTAACCAATGATAGTTGATGTTAAGGCTAGTTGTGGACATATTAGACCTAATCGATCAAGCATATTTACATCTCTAGTGCCAACAACAGTTACGATTTCTAGGTTGTTAGACATAGTAGTCGACACCGCGATAGTGGGTTTGCTAGAATTTAATATCTGAGTCGAGAATTGGTTGAATGAATACCCTGAATAGTTTCTTGAATTGATTTCCTGTTTTCTGATTAATTCCTTGTACATGATGCCTTTATTTGTTAGTTTTCCATCGTTTATAGTTTTGTTTAGTTTCCATCACTATTTGATTTGTCTTACATTGAGTTTAACCTAGAGATTGATAGTGTAACCATTAGTCTTCGTGGATTTGATCCTTAAGTGCTACATTGATACGATACGCACGAGAGGTTAAATTGGTACAATTAACCTTGTATCAATTTTGGCGCCGTTGCCGGGGACCAATTTTGTTGCCTTTAGATCTACGACTGAACTTTAGTCTAAGATTTTCTTTACTAACATTTTTATTTTTACTTTCTTCTTTGAATCAGGTGTCTAACATGAAAGCAAGTTACTGAACATGAAACCTTACATTGATTGGTCATGGAACAGACATTGATGAATGAATTCGTTACAAGTATTTCCAGAGTGAAAAATGTGAAGTAGAATCTTCTGATCATAGTGAGTTTAAAGCTATGGTGCAGCAACTTCTTCAAAATCAATAGCAGGCTATGTTGGAGATCAATGCAAAAATCGATAGGGTGTACAACAATATCAACAGTAAGTATGAAGTGGTGTGTACACTTATTGGAAGACAAAGACCAAGACTGTTGAGGATACTGAAGTAACCTCCATCATTGACTACGACAGAGAAATCGATAAGATTGCCAAGCTAGTGTTTAGCAACAAATCAGAGTATGAGGATTGGGTTGCTAGTGTTCTTATGCAAGAAAAGACACAGAACCAACTAGAAGGTACATGCGATTCAACCCTTGGAATTGATGATTTTGAGGGAATTTCATTACCCTGCACTGAAAATGTATTATCTAGTAACCTCCTGCTGATTCATGAATGCTTGGATTTATCATGTGAGTCTCAAGATAAAGTTGACTACTCTTTAGTAAACTCAACTTGTCTTGAGATTGATTTCATTTTTCCATCAAATGCATTTAATCCTCCAAGTAGTTCGAACTTCAATGAATATCTTAGGAAATATTTTGCACTTGTGGTAGCTTATTTTGATGAACATGTGGTTATGCCGTTATGGGCAATTACCTTTCTACTTTGGTATATTGTCCATTGTGAAAACATGAGGAGGATAAAAGGTGCATTAGCTCAACCTTTTGATTCTCATGACTAACATTTGAGATCGAAGTCAAGTTAACGACTATAAACAAGCGCTGAGTGGGAGGCAACCCACTACTAGGTACTTTTATTTTCTGCATTTTTTGTTTTATGTTTTTCTTGTTTTTGTTTTCGTCTATTTCAGGTAAGAGAAATCTAGTCGAGATGCTGAGATTGATCGATCTACCTCCAGATCGATCGATCCAGGGGAAACATGGAATTCGCGCATGATCTGGTGATTGACCAAGGCATGATAGATCAATCGATCCTTGACTACCAAGAGGTGCACGCCTGATCTCATGATCGACCATCGAGACGATGATCGATCGATTGTGTCTTCACAGAGCCATACGCCCAAGCTCACGATCGACCACTCCTCAAGTGATTGATCGATCATTGAAGAACAGAGTTTACACGCACAAAAAATGATCGACCATCACAGGAGCGATCGATCGATTGTCAAAAAGAGAGTCATGAGAAGATACTCGTTGATCGATCGATTCAGCCCATGACCGATCGATCATCAAAACAGGTAAGTCTTCTGATTTTGAAAACTGGTTCAATTCACTTAAATTGAACCGAGAAACAACTTTTATATACGGAATTTAACACTTTTTGGATCAAAAGTTGAGAAATCATAAGAACACTTTCTTCTTAGGCGATTTTTAGGAGAAAAACTTCAAATTTTTAATCCTTCATATCTCCATTGTTTCTAATCGGATTTGAGTGGTTTTTGAGCCTAACCATTTGGATTTTCATCCTCTTTCTGATTTTTCAACTCTCTTTTTTGATCTGCAAAGGTAAATTTCTCTATCACTCTATTTACTTTTGGTAAAATTTTGGGAATTGATGATTTCGAGTTCCCTTTACCCAGATTTTAGATAGATTTTAGTCAATTTTGATGTTTATGTTGAAGGAGAACTTTAGAGAAATTTGGGAATTTAGGATTGGAATTAAGACAATGTTTGATTGATTGATGCATTGTTGGATGGTTGTATGTGTTGATTATCGAATTTAGCAATTGATTTCACAGTATTCTCATTCCAATTTAAGATTTTTGATCTTCTCATGCCTTTTGGAGAAACTCAAATCTCTGTTTTTCTTTGATTGTTGTTGTTTTACAGAGAATGGTTCGAGTAGGTGAACGTAAGCCCACGAAGAAGGTCAGGAGATCTTCCAATCTGGAGGGCGGGCAGTCATCAAGTGGAAATTCGGATGTCCAAGCACTCCCACCGTGACCCAGAGAGGATGGAACGCCTTTTTAGCCTAATGTTGGCCACAAATGTGTTCATACTTTGCTGAAGATAGATCCTGCTTACAAGAATGGGACAACATGCCTCTACGCCCGACCTTTAGATCGACCTCATCATTGAGGATCGATCGATCCATCTCTCCGAGTAATTGAGATCGATTTCTCTACTTAGAGATCGATCGATCCAAATGCTCAGGTTCGTTTCACTTCTCCATTATCTCTCTTTATGCTCCTATGATATTTTTGTGTAAGTTGTACTTCTTTCATATTTATTTTCACATAGGGACGGTGTGAAGTAAGTCTGGGGGAGTATACTTATGGTGACTAACACGTTTTTTTTCTTTTGTTTTCTTTTTGAGTCTTTTTGTTATTTTTCCTGAGTCAGTTTTTGAGTCAAAACCGTTGTAGGGAACAATGATTTTTCGAGGAATAACTGCAGTTTCAGGAACTTAAGTGACCATTGATTCAAGCTTAATAGAGATCTATGACTATTGAAAAACCTAGAGATTGTGCAAATTCTCAACGTTACCTATATTTTTTTGGGTATTCGAAGAATCTCATGTCAACTTCACCCCTAACCTGACTTAATCTTCTTGTTAAGGGGCTTGGTATACATTGGATCAGATTCTCTCTTCAGTCTTGAAAGACTTATCTGTGTGAGTATGGTTCCCCTCTCTTAATCATTTTAAGCATTTATGCTTAATCTGAAGTAACTATATAACAAAGATGTACACTGTGGTAAGCTAAGGGCAAAAGTCCTCCAATGACGCTGCTCGTGTTTAAGTAATGTTGGTAGGCTGAGATTAACTTCAATGATGGTACCGATTACTTGAATATTGCTAGCTTACCGAGGGGGACTCCAATGAAGCTACTCTTGCTTACATCCTTTGAGTTACCAAAGAAAGTAGCCGCTAGAAAAAATAAAATGATACCCTAGAAAAGTAGGGAGAAATTGGCTGTAAGGTGAATGAAATGAGAGGAAAGGAACCATAGGGAAGATATTATTTAGGCTGAGGAGGAATCCATGTGTGCTTTTATCGATATCCCCTCGATGAGACTGTACTTAGATACTTTAGAAGGTCGGTATGGTGAATTCGGATTTTATATTTGGATTGTGGAGTTTGTTTGAGATAGATGCAAAGTTTGAGGGAAGTACAAGGTGGTCTTGATTCTGTCAGGTATGTTTTCATGTTGCTTACTAAAGGGAATGTTTTGTGGTGTTCTTAGAACGGAAAGAGTTCCTGCGTTTTCAAACCTCTTTTCAGTCTTTGCTTGCTTGAGGACAAGTAAGAAGATAAGTTTGGGGGAGGGGGATAGGATTTTCCATGTTTTCAAACTTCTTTCTCATTATTGGTTTTTCTATTTGCTTGAGGATAAGCAAACGATTAAGTCTGAGGGAGTTGATAGACAGTGTTTTTATCAGTTTTTAACCCTTGTTTTCCATGGTTTTATTGAGTCAAAGTATGTGTTTTAGAGTCTTTTAGTCTGTTTAAGAGTCTTTTCAGGTCATAGGTCACATTTGGAGAAGATGAACTATTTTGAGTGAAAACGAGCATATGGAGATGCAGAATCATGCATAAGCGTCAGACGTTTGGATTATTATGAAAGAATTCCCACCATTGGATTGAGCTGCAATTTGGACACACAATAGCCACATAAGTTAGCTTTCATTTGGAGGTGGTTTGAGGGCAATTGGACAAGCAGGTAGGAAAATATAATGATTTTACCGAAGATATGTCATTTTGGCCGAAACTGACAGGATCGACCGATCAGCTCCTGGATCGACCTAGTAAAGAGACGCCCGACCTGGAGATCAAGCTGCCAACCCCTGATCGATCGATTAGACCCTGTTTCACGAGAAAACCCTGAAATTTCCATATTTCGCCCGGTTTAACTTATTTTGTACCAGAACGATTTTGACCTATTAAAACTAGGTTTAGCCACTTTTTAGAACAAAATTTTCATTACTTTTCATTAACCACTTTAGTTTTGCGTTTGTAACCTTTGGGGAGAAGATCTCATCCTCCACAACACCATTGGAGAAGATTTCTGAACTCTTTGTTATTTTAATTCAGTTTATTATTATGCTTATCTCTTCTTCTTCTACGTTTGTTCTTCCTGCTATGTCTGAGTAGTTTCTTATCATGTTTAGGAATTTCTAAGGATTTAGGGATTCAATGAATTAGGGACAAATAGGGTTAGATCTTGTGTGTTCTCTATCTATTGCTACGTTTAATGCTTAGGTTAGACTGCCCACCTAGTCTATGATCTTAGGTTGTTTAACTCTCCAAAAGCTTGTCAGATGTTTGAACTAGCTTAGATGAGCAATGTTCTTAACAAATGATAGTTGATGTTAAGGCTAGTTGTGGACATATTAGACTTAATCGATAAAGCATGTTTACATCTCTAGTGCCAACGACAGTTAGGATTTCTAGGTTGTTAGACATAGTAATCGACACCTCGACAGTGGGTTTGCTAGAATTTTATGTCTGAGTCGAGAATTGGTTGAATGAATGCCATGAATAGTTTCCTGAATTGATTTCCTATTTTCTGATGAATTTTGTGTACTTGGTGCCTCTATTTGTTAGTTTTCCATCGTTTATAGTTTAGTTTTCATCACTATTTGATTTGTCTTACATTGAGTTTAATCTAGAGATTGATAGTGTAATAATTGATCTTCGTGGATTCGATCCTTAAGTGCTACATCGATACGATACGCAGGAGAGGTTAAATTGGTATTATTAACCTTGTATCAATGGCACAAAAAATAGTAATGATTTAATTCCACTTTTCATATATGATATAACGGCGCAAAAAGATAATATTTTAAATTACTTTTTTTAATTTGGTTTTATACTTTTAAAATTGTTTGTATTGAGGTATTGACCTTCCTTTTTTCATATTTTCAGTTCACTTTTACCTAGAAATTGACGATAAAACAGAAACATTACATAGTAAAAACCTATAAATATTGTTGTACCAAAATGTACCCAATGTTACCAAAATAAAAAACTTAAACTCTAAAACATATGATAGTTCTAAAATCCGAAAAGTACAACAAAAGCTAGGGTAAGGAGATTGGACACATTATTTCTTCTTTACAAGCGTGTAAGGAGATTGGAAAAACTTGGAAGGATTAAGTTTCCTCTTGCTAATTTGAGAAAAGAATAGAGTATGTCATAGATAATCTAAACCATTATCATTTAATCTAAAGCACATATTTCATAATAGAATCCATCAAAACCAAAAATTATGGCACAAAGAAATCATGAGAACCTTCTCATATTCACGACTTACTTGGATCTTGCGTGGTCAGCCTCTTTTATTTTTAGGACCTGAATAGATGATTGCTTCTCTTGTACAAGTACCTTTGTTGTGTCCTTGTTGCTTGCAATTGCTACATGTCATGATTCATCCTTCCTTCGTCACTTTTGTAGGATTTGTTGGAGACTCATGTACCTCCTTTCTTCTAGCAAATTTTTTTGGGCGTCCTTGCATTCTTCTTTTCACAGGGACTAGTATTGGCCCTTTTCCAGTTTTTTTCCATAGTCTTTCACCATTAACTGGTATTATGTTCCTCTTGTAATTGTCTTGCCACATTGTTGTCAAGAAATAATCATCCACAAAGCTATAAAACAATGATATAACAAAAGATGTAAAGTGTTAAGTACAAAATAAAGAACAAGTAACATAAGAATTTCCTTTTTATAAACAAACTTACTCTTCAGGATCTTTGTTGTTATCAGCAATGACATGTATAGCATGTATACATGGGATTACAGTGATGTTCCATTGATTACAAGCACAATGTCGATGTGAAAGATTAACTTCATAGCTGTTATTCCCCTCAATAACCTCAAATAAATTTTTTGCGCTTTTGATAAATAAACATACCTTTTGAGATTTGCAATTTTTCTCAAAAATCTCCATGATATGTGGAGAAAACTTAGTGTTGCAGCTTTGTGTCTTCTCATGCCTCCGAGATATAGGCTTCATTGTTTGTCTTCTAATCTCTTCAAGCATACTAATAACTGGTAATCGTTGAGCATCTCTTATTGTACAGTTAAAACTTTCAGAAAGGTTATTACAAATATCCTCACACCTAGCATGCTGAGTAAAAAATGCTCTAGACCAAGTACTCGGTTGTGTTTTCAACAAGTCATCGTGAGCCAATGCATTAAAATCCTTTAGAGCATTCATGTTATATGCATAATCACCCTCTGAAGCACTAAATGCAATCGCCCAAAAATAACTCTCATACTCATCAGCACCATAGATCTTCTCCACCTGGCAAAAATGTGCCTAGCACAATTCCTATGCTCTGCATTCTATAATATATCTGCAACAACATTAATCAGTCCTTTTTGTTTGTCCGACGTAACTGTCAAACCACTACCTAAGTTCAGCTGCAAATCATTCTTTAACCTATCCACAAACCAAGCCCATGACTCATTGTTCTCTACTCTAACAATTGCCCAAGCTATCAGATATATCCTATTATCCGCATCACGTCCTACAGCAGCTAGAATCTCACCCTTTAATTCCCATTTTAAGAAGGCACCATCAAGACCTATTATCGGTCGACAACATTGTTTCCTCGTCTCCCGAAAAGATTCAAAAAAAATATAAAACTTGCCAAAACTTGCTTACCGTTGTCACAAGGAATTGTAACAATCTATGTTGTCGTGTTTCTGTTGGATCTCCTAATCTCAGCTTCATAATCCCACAAATTTGTAAATTGTTCTTGTTAGGTTTCTGTAACCATGTCCAAAGCTATCTTCCTAGTTTTAGTGCAAATCCATTTAGAGACTGATATTTTGTATCGAATCATTATCTCATCTTTAATATTTGCCACTTCAAACCAGGTCTTTGTTTTGCTTCATCTCTAAATAAATGAGCAATCGTTCTTTGTTTCAACATCTTAGCTTTTGTGGACATTAGGTGGTTATGCGAATCAACATACATCTTCACCATCCATATCCCTTTCGGTTTTTCCACTGAACAATAGATCTTCCAATTTCAATTTTTATGTGTACAAATTGCTCCAAGCTTTGTCTTTTCCCACCTAGAAAGCTTAATGTCGTAATTAGTCTTCAGAGCGTACTGCAACAATTGATCTTAAAATTTTTCTCCATTCTTAAAAGTTTGTTTCAA
The DNA here is from genome assembly GCA_900406405.1 of Lepidium africanum. NCBI lineage: Eukaryota > Viridiplantae > Streptophyta > Magnoliopsida > Brassicales > Brassicaceae > Lepidium > Lepidium africanum. Next base: position 62,332 of record OVAX01000039.1, read on the forward strand.
CCATAAGAACAGAGGCTGATCTTTCTGATATCTCTTCTTTGAACCCTCAGCTTCGATTCGGTTAAAATTCTCTCATTCGTCGTTAGTGTCAACAGCAAGCTCTGGATGCTCAACATCTACACATTGTCTTTCAACTTCAGCTGCAACAACTTCAACCTCAATCTCTCTGTCATCACAATCGTCACCTCCCCTAGCAACATCCTCTTCATCACCCTCTTGTACTCTATATTCGTTAATCCCATCAGCTTCATTAAAAAGTTCTCTAAATCGTGGATCATTACCTCCTTCTTCTATTATATCTTCTTCTACTTCTTCACCGTATTCGTCATCGATTTTGTCACCATCTGATAAGAGTAGAACTAATAAAACTGAAGGTATGAAGCTAAAACTTTTTTTATTGAACGGTAAAGAGAAGTTCACAATTGCTTGCCTGGTAATTCAAGTCTCAAAGCTTTGTTCTTAAATAGAGAAGCAGATACCGACATAATAACGAGAAATTGGGAATAACTAAAAAACAAAATATGCATAAGTATAAGATACTAATAAGTAAATATCTAATTAAGATCTTAACCGTAGATCCTTAAACTAACGATGAATTGATCAATGGTTATGATCTTGACTCTTCTTGTGACGAACGTACGCCTTCCAAGGCATATCAACTACCCGCCCATGTCGAGAAAGCTTGTTCTCAAGCTTGAAAGTAGGAAACTGCCTTACTAAGTCTCTCATTTCCATCCAACTGTTTTCATGACTTGGTAAGCCTTCCCACTCAATCAAGACCTCCAAGACACCCTCAGAATTATATCTTGTGTCCTTAACATCATGAGGAGTAATTATGAACTCTGCAGCTGCATTTAAAGATGTTGGTAAGGGGTTAACCTTATGATTGCGCCCCAACACTGGTTACAGGAGAGAAACGTGGAAGATTGGGTGAATGCGGGAAGAAGATGGTAACTGCAGCTGATAAGCAACCTTCCCAATACGTTCGATAACAACAAAGGGACCATAATACTTTGCAGCCAATTTTTGACAAAGACACTTTGTCACAGAATTTTGGCGGTAAGGTCGAAGCTTAAGAAACACTGAATCCCCTACCTTGAATTCTAAATCACGCATATTCTTGTCTGCAGCGTTTTTCATTATATCTTGAGCACGCTGTAAATAGTGTTTAATCTCTTGTACCATCAGCGGCTTTGTTCGCAATGCCCGATTTGTACTCAATTTCAAAGTTTTACACTAAGAGCTTAGTAAACCAACGTTGATATTCCATCGAAATTTCTCGTTGTTCCAAGAGAAACTTCAAACTCTTCTACTCTGTTCGCACAAGAAATTTCCTCCAAAAAGATGATGCTTCCATTTCAACATAGCAAAAATGATGGTCATAAGTTCACTCTCATAAATTGGTGTATGTTGTTCCTTATCCGTTAAAGCATGACTGTAGTAAGCGATCGGATTGTTCTCATGCATCAATACTGCACCCACACCACAACCAGAAGCATCCGCTTCAACTATGAACTGCTTTGTGGAATCGGGAAGAGCTAAAACCGGCACTTCCATCATTGCTTTTTTAAGGTTATCAAACGCTGATTGCGCATCGGTAGACCAACAAAACTTATCTTTCTTTAGTAAAAAAGTGAGGGGTTTAGCAATAATACCATAGTATCTGACAAATCTTCGATAATATCTAGTAAGTCCCAAGTACCCACACAAAACTTTAATGTTTCGAGGGGTAGGCCAATTCAACATTGCCTCGTTCTTACTTGGATCGGTTGATACTCCCCACTGAGATAATATGTCCTAAATATTCAATCATGTCTTTGAGAAAAGAACACTTCTTCTGATTAGCATATAGTTGTTGTTGCTTCAAAACCTGAAACACTTTGGATAAGTGATCAATATGTTGTTGCAAGGATGACTATATATGAGAATATCATCAAAGAAGATTAAGACAAATTTTTAGAAAAAAGGCCGAAATAATGCATTCATCAATCTCTAAAACGTTGCCGGTGCATTAGTCAATCTAAACGGCATGACAACGAACTCATAATGACCATCAAATATCCGAAATGCTGTCTTCTCGATGTGAGAATCTCGCATCCGAATTTGATGATAAGCAGACCTCAAATTCAATTTTGAAAACACATGAGATCCTTTCAATTCAACAAGTAATTGATCTATGGTTGGAATCGGAAACTTATCTGGGATAGTGACACGGTTGAGAGCTCTATAATCTGGACAGAAGCGCTAACATTTATCCTTCTTAGGTATTAACAATACCGGACTGGAAAAATGACTATGACTTGGACGGATAATGCCTTTATCCAACACGCTCTTCACTTGTTTTTCCATTTCCTCCTTATGTGCATGGGGGTAATGGTAAGGTCAAATGCAAACTGCAACAGTACCTGGCAACAAATTAATATGATGTTCATGACCACGAATTGGGGGTAAACCCTGAGGCTCAGTGAAGATCATCACAAATTGAGAACATAGATTCTTAACAATCTGTGGCACATGATTGGATGTAACACGTGCTAATGAGGAGAGAGGGTGACTACGATCTTCGGAGAGTAACAAGGACTTCGCAGCTGGAGCCTTCTGGAATGGAATACCCGCATCGTGAAAAGATGGATCCCCAAATAGTGTTACTCGCTGACCCTTATAAGTAAAAGACAACACCTGATTGTCAAAGTCACACTCACAAACGCCTAGGGTATGTAACCACTAGATACCCAGGATCAAGTCTGCACTACCCAATTCCAAGGATATAAAGTCACAAGCCAAAGTTCACTCAAGGACAAATTCCATAACTTTTCACCGTCACCCCATTACCCAAAGACACCTCACATTTTGATAAAAATTGTGATCGTAAACGCAATCTCTTAACCATGTCTGGTGTGATGAAGTTATGTGTAGCACCACTGTCTAGTAACACAATAACTTCAACATTTCCTATCAAACCACGTAATTTAGTAGTTTTTGGAGATTCTTTGCCTAAGAAAGCATTCAACGAAAGACGACAACATTGCGGCTTTAACAAAATTTCTTCATCCGACCCATCATCCGTAACACCATCCTCGAGCAAGACCTCACAATCGTGAAGCATAAGCATAACCTACAACTCGCTCTTCGGACACTTGTGGTGAGGAACCCAAGGAGCATCACATCTGAAACACAATTTATTCTTTCGTCTCTCCTCATATTCGGCAGGAGACAAGTTCCTGCGGCCTCTGTTCTTGGAGGAATGAGTTGTAGGCGGACGAGATACTCTAGACTCGACGGTGGAACCAGAAGAATGTTTTTTATTCTTCCAATTCGAAGAAGTAGAAATCTGTCTGGTGCGAAATTGTCCTGAAACACGAGACTGAGATGCTGCATCCTCTCCCGAAAAAGCGTCACTAATGATTTGTCCAAGACCAAGCTGATCATGTCTGGTAAAGACTGAGGCTTAAGCAGCTTAATCAGAGTTTGTAACTCTGGTTTTAGACCCTTTTTGAAGATAGCAATTTGGTGTATGTCCGATAAGTCTGTCATTGGAGCAGACAACCTTTGAAATTCTTTGACATAGTCTTCAATGGAATCTTGTTGAATCAAATTATGGAGGCGATCCATAGGAAGAGCATTGTTACTTCTGCCAAAACGTAAAAGAAATTTTGATCTAAAATCATCCCAATCCTTGAAAAGTGCTCAACTCACTAAAACTCACGATTTCATAAACAATATAAACCCCAAATCAAAATGACAACTAATAACAACTCCAAGTCAACTTTATATGTCGTAGCCACAAATTGAAATTGATTAAATCCACCAAACTCAAAATCGATGTACTAAACAATTACAAATTGATTTACTAGCTCTGAAGTATTTTTTCTACTAAATCAAAATAAATCCGAAGAAACCCAGAACATAAACTACAGAACAAGTCTGAATAAACCCAAAAATTTAAATATATGAAAACTTACTTCATATCAACCAAATTTTCTCTGTCGTTAAATACTAAACCTTCCTTCATCCTTGATTAACACTCAATTTCATTTGCAAGTGTCAAAAAAGTTACTTTTAGATTTAGGGTTCAGGATGAGTTTTTTTTTTTTTGTCCAAATCGATTTAGGCAAAATTACAGAAAGTAACACCGACTTTTTTAGTTTATGGTAATCACATGTGTTAAAATAATTAACATGGTCTTAACATCACATAACAAAAGTTTAATTCTGTTAATTTGCAATTGTGAAACTCTTAATATTTGAAAGATGGGGTATTAAAATAATAACAAAATATAGATTGTGTATTTTTTGGGTAACAAGAAAATTTGTGTATTTTTTTGACATAAACTAGTTAGTTGATGTATTTTTTATGGTTTTTTCTCGTTGAATTATGTAACGATTGTAAGAATTTTTCGTGGTAAAAAATATAAATTTTTGGGAAAACAAAATTTTAAAAGGAAAGTAGAATCACGACACACACAAAAAAAAAGAAAAGGAAAGTGCAATCATTCATCTCTGTAGAACCCTAATTTCATGTTTAGGTTTCATTACCTCTCTTATGGTACGCATTTCATTGATTTCCGAATCTCAAAGGTTTAGTGGTTTAGCCAAATTCGTCCCCTAATGGGCGCCGTAGCGATCAATCGTAAGCGCAGCGAAGAATCCTTCAATTTCAATCAACAATCAATCGGCCCATTTCGAAATTCGCCATATTTCCAAGCTTCCAAGAAACGCAAATTATCTTCCTTCGCTATGTCTGAAAACTCTGGTAGGCCAGCTTCGTCTTCGAACCCCACAATCTCAAGGATTTCTAGGTACCCTGATGCTAAAGCTCCTCTTAGAAGAGAAATACATGCTCCTAGCAGAGGAATTCTTAGATACGGAAAGGCAAAATCTATAGATTACAGCGAAAAGTGCAGTAATTTATTTGTTCGCAAGTATGATGATGCTAAGAGAACAGCTTTTGATGCTTTGAGATTCTTTAACAAGGATAAAGAGTTTATTGATTTGGGAGATGCGCCCCAAAAGGAAGCAGTTTCTGAAGACTCAGGCGTTGAAGAAGTTGTAGTTGTTGATTGTGATGAAGAGCATAAATCAGTAGAAAAGCAGAATCTTCTTCAGCCTTCTTCTTCTTCTGGTGTAACTGATGTTAAGAAAGGGAACAACTTGAGAGTTGATGACACTAATACCATGCTTGACTTGTTGTCGTTAGATACACAAGTGAATGATGCTTCGAGCCTCGAAGCCTATAAAAAGCTTTTGCAAAGTGCGGAGAGACGAAATTCTAAGTTGAAAGCTTTGGGTTTTGAGATAGTTTTGAATGAGAAAAAGTTGTCGCAGCTACGCCAATCTCGCCCAAAGGCCGTGCAAAAGCGTGTTGAGGTGAATGAAATTTATTTACTCTTCTTTTTCGAATTGGATATAATTATTGCCGCTTCTCAATTTGGATTGATCCCCTGTAATGCATATCATAATTTTCCTATAGTTGTATAGTATTAGGTTAGATGCTTTGTTTGCTTCATTAAGCTACAATTACAGCTTATAACAACACTGTCAGAATTCTGTTATAGTCTGTATCTGTCGTTGGATTTTTGATTAAGCAGATTACTCAATGCTTTTGTTGTACTGTTGATCTAATCAAGGTGCCACACGAACCTTTTACACCTCTCACAAAGGAGGAAGAGGCTGAAGTCTATCGTGCCTTCTCTAGGGGAAATAGGTATGGTTTTGTTTAAGAGGCTTCTGCATGTCGAGGGGTTTTGGAATCTAACGTGTCTCTTTTTTCAGAAGAAAGGTCTTGGCTACTCATGAAAACTCAAACATTGATATTACTGGAGAAATTTTACAATGCCTTACACCATCTGCATGGCTAAATGACGAGGTATTACTTCTCCCTCAGTCCTCGTAACATTCTGCATAACTAAGAGATCTCAAATTACATCTTTTCTTTTGCTCTGTTCCTGTTCTGTTTGTAGGTAATCAATGTCTACCTTGAACTACTTAAAGAAAGAGAAACTAGAGAGCCCAAAAAGTATTTGAAGTGTCATTTCTTCAATACCTTCTTCTACAAAAAGGTTTGCTTTCTTCTGTGCTCACTTGATATTTAAGAAAGATATTGATTGTTTCGCCTCATTTACAATTTTTATTATGTAACTGCTATTTGTTTCCATAAAAATGACTAGCAGTATTTAAAATGGACTTTTGATGAGATCATCGTTTTATTTTGGTACTCAGTTGTCTCTGGCTTCTGTAACCATGAATGGCTGTGAGTACCCAAGACAAGCTATGTTGATAAATTCTCTTAGACTTATGTTTGGCTTTCTCCAATTGTTTTTATCAGCTGGTAAGCGACTCTGGTTATAATTATAAAGCTGTCAGGAGATGGACCACGCAGAGAAAGTTGGGATATGCTCTTATTGACTGTGACATGGTAATTTCTTCGAAGAACCGGATATTAAGATTCTTGTAACTTCACAAATGTAGTTTAATTTATTTATGTTTAAACCTAGTTGTTGCCCTTTTCAGATATTTGTTCCCATCCACCGGGGTGTACACTGGACCTTGGCAGTTATTAACAACAGGGATCGCAAGTTCATGTATCTTGATTCATTAAATGGAGTCGATGCTAAGATTTTAAATGCTCTGGTATAATCTACTTTCCAAGTCTCTTTCTCTTTTATAGTCTCTTAATCAAATTATTGAGAGTCATAAAAAAGATAGACAGTTATACTTTGGACCTACTGAGCTTACGATTCTGTATCCTTCTGGTCTTCTGAATATAACTTAGCTATCATCTTCATCCGTAGAAATAAAGCAGTTGGAAAATTTTCTGGAAAACTATTGTTCAATTCACTTATATAATAAATAGTTCTGAAGTTATTGTTTGTTATAGTAGATATCTCTATATGTCTGAGTCTAAAATGTGTCTGTGGACATCTTGAAGATTCCAGAAACTGCTTTTGAGTTTAAAATAGGTTACTACCATGATATTATTCGATATATACCTTCTAGTCGTTGTTGCTAATGCTGGAACTGATATGTGCTTTAGGCAAAATACTTGGGTGACGAAGTTAAAGAAAAAAGTGAAAAAAACATTGATGTTAGTTCGTGGGATATGGAATTTGTTGAAGACCTTCCCCAACAAAAGAATGGGTATGTACCTATTCATGAACTTGCTATTCTTAAATGATTTTGTGAAAGGAACTATCTTGTTTGGAAACACTCCTTGTAGAACCAGCTAATTGTCTTCCCGTGTGGAATATGGTTTACATAAAGTGCATATGTGGTTTGAGATTAATAAAAATAAGTTTACATGATAAGGATTTTGGTAATGGGAGCTAAAACCCTAACCAGTGTTCACTGGAAATACTCAAGCAATCATAGTTTGCTGCTGGTGCCTAAGTATCATTTTCTTCAGTAAAAGATGGTGCGGTGTTAAGACAAGCATTTTCTAAAACTGATTTCCTCTGTCAATTTAATTACCAAAAGCAATTAAACATATCTTGATAGCAAGATTTATCAAAACTGTTTGTGCTCATAATCTTTGGCTCTGTGTTTTAAGCTCTCTGCTAACTTCTTTTGGTTTTTTTCTTTTGTTGCTATCTTATATTCTCAGGTATGACTGTGGCATGTTTATGCTTAAATACATCGATTTTTTCAGTAGAGGCCTGGGCCTATGTTTCAGCCAGGTAAAGCTAGAATCCATATCCCTAAGTGCCTTAAGAAATTATAGTTGAGAGTTAACTGGTTTTATTGAAACCATATGGAATTAGTTTATCTCCAAGCAGTTAATAAAAAACATATTTTCTCTTGAATTGCTTTGGTGCAGGAACATATGCCATACTTCCGACTAAGAACGGCTAAAGAGATTCTGAGACTACGAGCTGACTGAATTTGGTTGGGCTCAAGTATTTTCATCTTGTAGGAATGCTATTTTTGCTTTCTCCATTGTAATTGTCGAAACCTTCCACTATCCTTTTAGGCAGTGAAGCACACAGCTTCAAAAGCAGAGGTAAACACTGAGCTAAGCCCAAAGCTCTGAGCTTCCTTTACTGTATTCTTTGTTCGTTTTAAATTGTAGATGAAGCGTTCTGGACCTCTAGTGTTTATTTTGTCCAACTCAAGATATATATAATAGGATATCATTCCAAATAGGTCCATTTTTCCTTTCTCTTCAGCCTCGATTTCCATTTATCTTTGTGAAACTGCTTATTTCAGCTGCCTTGTTCGGATAAACAAGTACGACCGGAATTAAAAGTTTTGTGTTTTAAAGTGTCGGTTTAATCTTTTGGAACAGTTCTTGACTACGGTCATGTAATTACAATCAACTAATATAGCAGATATTGTCTCGAAAGTAAACGTTTCCGATGTAAAAACATTCTGCTCAGAATTACACGAATGAATGTGTTACAAATATACAACAAACAGCTGCTTTAGTTAGGGTTACATATCACCATGTAAGAACTTCAATTCACATTTCCTTATCAAATGTTGACAAATGTAAGCAGAAAAACAAAAACAAAAAAAAAAAACCCCAAAATGCAAAAGTAACAAATTTAAAACCGCCCTCCCGAAAAAAACAAGACAATTCACCAATTCACAAAAAACGAGAGGAAGAAAGATTTGTTGTGTATTAGAATAAAAGATCACCTGGCTGTAATCCTAGCGCGGAACTCTCTTACGGCTAAGTATCTCTTGTTCTTTCAGACGGTGTTGGAACCGAGCAAGACGGGCTTGAAGGCTTACCAGACCAGCTGCTTTACGGGACAACACAAAACTCAGTTGTGTTACATAGTTGTCAATCATGCTACCTGGCCGATCCACCTCTGCTAGTAATTTCATTTCCTGAAATATATATAGCCCTATATGATGTTAAAACAATCACATGACATTATAACTCAAGATAAAAAAAAGCAGACAAATGACTTTTACCTCACGAACTATTTCCATTGTATCCTCGATCTCTTTTCTGTGTGCTGTAATTAAGGCCTCTTCCTCCTGCCAGATATTAAACAATATAATTACAGCAGTACAGGCTTTGTAAGATTACTTGTGAGATACTTTTTTATAAAACTCCCTCACATTCATAGCATCGTTTACAAGCTGACGGGTTAAATGGCTCTTTACCTCGAGCAATGCATCTATATTTTCATCAAGAGAAGGATCCATTGTTTCATATTGCCTTGAAGCTGTTGTTTCATATTGTCTTGAAGCTGTATCGCTTGTGTTCTGACTGGTAGCAATATTATGCTGTCTAGAGTTTGTCGTGGCAGGGACATCAGATGCTCTGATGACATCTCTTTTTGAAGAGTTTTGAGGCATTTCAGCTTTTTCCTCCCGAGAAACTTTCCTACGAGGCGGTGATACCTTCTTCACTTTTTCTTCCTGATCTGAAGTGTCTTGAGAATAAGATGGATGAATCCTTTGACTGGTGGAGCCGCCAAAAGAATTGCTCGTATCTGATCTTCCTTTGTCCACTGATAGTGATGGTATTCCACTTTCCTCTCTAAAGTTGACCAGATATGAAGATGGGTAATTTGTAGAATGCTTGAATTCGATACCCGAAGTAGAGTAGCTGTCTTTTTTTACCCTCCTCCCTGTCTCCTGTACATTAGGTTCCTGTGGAGGCTCAAAGACATCTTCAACATCATTTGAAGCTAGTTGAGTGGAAGCCAAAGAAACATCCTTATTAGCTGGGGGCAACGAATTGAAAGTTTGATCCTTCTTGCTATTTCCACTTTTAGATAGACTTTTAACCCTGATTGAATTAGTAAAATTACAGATATGGGTTAAATAGATGAAACCGAGAATTGGTTGAAGAAAAGTTTTCATTTCATAAAACCATACCGATCAGCGTATCTTAATGTATTGAGGGTATGTTCACATGATCCTTCGTTTGGAGAGATGCATGAAATCATCACAGTTCTTGAGTTTCCAACAAATGAGTCGCGAAGCACTTCGGTAAGTTTGCTTCCACGAAAAGGAATATGGAGCTGGTCATTATCCAGCGCACGGATACATTCTTTGAGAGCTAAAAGACTCTTATTGATTTCTGCACCTTCAATCCTACAAAAAAAAAGTCAGAAACGCAAAAAGAGTTTATAGCAAAAGTAGTAGTTCTGAAGGAAAAGGTAAATTCTAGTGCCATTGAGATATTTTTTGTAGACAACTTTATCCACTTGGCTAAAAAGTCACATTAAAAAAACGATACTAGATAAATGGGGAATTCAACACTCAAAGTTCTTCTAACAGAGGATAAACATGACCTTACCTTGTCTGACGGTCATTGTCTGTGGTGTCTGCACCTCTTTCACTGCCAGCAAGATCGATGAAAGAAATCTTTCCAACAACTTTCCCTCGTGATTCATTACTATCATTATTACTTCGTCTAGTTTCTTTAACCTCCACATGCTTCTTGACAACAAGCTGCAAGATAGCATGTGATCGAGAAGATTCCTCATTGGCACCAGTTGATCCTGTGCTCCTTGAAGCATTCCCTTTCTCGATAAAATCCTTTACAATTTGAACATCTGAGACTTCATACTCTTGCAGGCCAACAATGCAAACTTGTTGTCTACCATCTTCTCGCATACAAAGTTTCCTACTCGGTTACAACAGAATTAGTCAACAACTGACACATGCATTTGTAATACAAACACTGATGAAAATAATGGAGACTGAAAAAAGAAGTGTATATATTTTAGTCCAGAAGCAATTCATCAAAAGCAAAAAAGTAAAAACGCATATTCACATAACACCTACTATGATTCTAAAAGATATGAGAAGAGAACAAGAAACACTAACTTTCTCTCGGAGAGAAGATCAAACAACTTTCCACCATATATCTCGAAGTAACTGAGCCACAACTTAAGCCTCTGATCACGATAAACAGGTTGATTCAACATCCTCATAAGATCTTGAACAGCCCGTATAGGCAGTGGTTTCATTGTGAATGTCTTACCACTACCTAATTAATAGCAGAATATTATCAGAGGCACAAAAGAAGCATTGAGATAATTTTACAGAGTATGAATAACAGAGCTATAACAATAAGATCCGCCTTAAAATAAATCCCATGAACAAGAGTACCATTATGTACCTGTTTGACCATATGCAAAACAAGTGGCCTTGGTTCTCCGGAAAATTGTGGGGATAATTGGCTCTATAGTGGCTCGATATACCTAATCATGGGAACGGCAATAATCAACAGACCTGGAGTACACAGTTATTCTAAAACAGAATTTAATCAAGGCAAAGGCAGATGGACAGGGTTATTGCACTATAACTTAAAGTTCACAAACTTATTTATTTTCAATTAATCTCTCATCTTGAAGCACAATAAAGCCCTTCCGATAGGATTTTGCGTAGTGTTCAATTCCTTAGGGCTATAAATTACCTCGTCATTTGAAACATGCTCACCCAAAACAGCATCAAAGCAAAACTCATGCCTTTCCACATAAGCAGTCAAATCCACCTGTATCAACAAAAATTAAGTTTTACTCAATATCAGAAAAACGGATATGAAATAATGAGGGTCAACGACCTTTGATCATCATGAACTGAATCATGGATGTCATCGCTATCTTTAAGCACACGCACGAACCTTCAACTTGGTCTCATGAACAGTCAAAGAGTTATCAGATACGGTCACGATATCTTCTTCCTTTTTAGCAGTTTCTTTTTTATTTAGAGGTCTCTTCCTTACCTGAGATAAGTATATAAACGAGTATAATTCCCCAAAGATAATGACCATCGCTTGAAATTTCAACTAAGCAATATGAAACCAGGTAACAGAATAAAACAAATGTCATACCACTACTTTAATTTTAGCTACATTGTTCTCTCTGCCACTGCTTTCTTTTTCAGTCTTTGGAAACGAGCTCGAAGGTTCAGCATCCTGCTCTTGTCGCTGTTTTTGGTTAGCTGGCACATTAAAGTCTTCTTCAAATGCTTGATTGACACTAGGCATGAAAGGTGATGGCTTAAAGGGTTCAGAAATCACATGCTGCAACAATGAAATTCGAGTTTAACCAAGAAATGAATTGATAACCATTACAATGAAACAATATCATTAATAACCAGAAAATGTAAGAACATTCCACCAAAAGAAATCTTTCTAACAGACCACAGCCCAATTATCACAACCTCCAACTCCTTATAGGTGCAATAAGTTCTAACATTTTGTGGTTTACTTGCACATATAAATTGCAAGATTAATAAGTGTTGACGTATTCAGGTCTGAATATTAAAATCTACCAAAGTCTGTATGTCCTAAAGTTGAATATATAGATGCCAAACAACACAATGGGTGTGCGTCAAAATAATATTGGACAAAAGCAGTATAAATAATCGACAAGAAGTCCATGCATGTTATATACAGGCAAAAATAGGAAAGTTCTTTACCATTGCAAACATACCTCAGATAGCAGCTCCGTGTCATCCATTGCGTGAAGATCTAGCAATCCAGCTCCAAAGTCACCTCTAAATTCAGGTGAATAAAATCCATCCGAAGAGGGCAAAGCTGCTGATGTTTGACCAGTGGGTGTATACGGCTCAGACGTCGATTCCCCATTAAAATTAAGATTTCTCATCAATTTAAAAAGTCGTTGCTTTTCCTCGGCAGTTTGTGCTCCATAACCCTAAGCAACACCACAGACACATAAAAAACATGGAATTTCTATAGCAGAGAAGTTGTCCAAGGAAGAAATAAAGATTCCCAACTGCATTACTACAGAATTTTAATATCTATGACACACACAATTTTACTTCTACATATATGCAGGCTATAACAAAAAATGTTCCCAAAAACTTGTCTGTCTAAGAATAATATATGCTGGACAGGCATACTGAACTAAGAATTGGGCCACTTAACAATCCCAATCGAATGTAAAGAACAGAGTTATAAACGCATGCAAAGGCCAGAAGTTAGGGTAAGTTAGTACCTGCATGAGAAGGTTTGGGAGTTGACGCTGATCAATCCCCGTGGAAACAACTGGAGACGCCAGATGCTGTAAACCAGCAGACTGGAGCCACCGTGCCATAACGGCATCGCCTGCCTCATTTGTGGGTCCTGCATTGTGCAGAGCACCATCATACAGCGCCGTCGCAGCCGCAGCATTAGTCTGCTGCATCTGGCTGCCCATGTGGCGCTGTGATCTTCTTTGAGGAGCCAACTTAGAGATCTGTAAAACGACTCTACATCCCAAAAAAATAGAGAAACAACAGATATAAATTCTTGGTTTCGATTACAGAGTTTCAGATGTAATCAAAAGGAAACTCACAATGAGGGGAGACTTAGGATTCAACGCAGAACATGAAAGCGATGATTACACCTGAAACTTGTTTCCACTTCCTTCAAATCTAAGATTCAACCGACAGCACCAAAACTTGCAATCAGGGAAGTGGAGCAGAGATTGATGAATCTCGAGATACAGTACGAAACAACAACACAAGGAAATGATTACCAAAAAGAGACGAAGGTAGAGATCTATGATCTGGAATTTTATCAGGAAACAATCGGATCTGCAGGAGGAAAAACCCTAACCGAGCTGTATCCTTTGGGTATGAAATAAGCGAGGCGAATCTGTTTCAAATTTTACTCTGCCGAATTCCGTAAGCAATGATGCCAGGCTGAGAAAGACGAAGAGATTTTTGACAGTAAAAAAAAAAAAAAGAAAAAAAAAATTAAAAAATCGAACAACAATTCGAAGTAACTCGTGACCCAAAAAAAAAAAGAACAATTTTGAAGTAACTTATAGAAACCCCCGTAAGTTCACAAAAATCTTCGATTTCGCTCAATTATTCACAAATAGTATAATCTAACCCCGAGTATCCACTTTTTGTTCCATTTTGAATCTCAAATATTTGGATAAACAAAAGAAGCATTTACGTAACTCAATATGATTATCCAACACCCTTATTTCATTAAAGTTGCTAAATCGCAAAATTGGAATATAGATGCCATCAATCAATATACAAGTCCAGAGGAACGTCTTTGATTTTGAAGACGTGTTTGCCACATCAACCAGTCAAAGATAGTTTTATTTGGGGATATATACAGGATGGTTTTTACACTATGAAATCGAGATATCGATTGGCAGCTATAGAGATTGTTGAAGAAAATGCAACTATCTTGCCTCTACGTAATCATTCACAAACAACCAACCAACTTTGGTCTTTGGAGATTCCTCCTAAACTAAATCACTTCATTTGGAGATTATGTTCAAACACTTTAACCGTGGGAAAGACACTGCAACGACGCCATATTACACAAAATCATGGATGTTTTTGATGTGGTAACACTACTAAGACAATGGACCATGTGTTCTTTCATTGTAGTTATGCAGAAGTTTGTTGAAGACTCTCAAGATTGCCTTTTTCTCACTTTATGAATCTGAATCTTTTAGTTATTGAAAAGATTGATTATCTAATACATATTACCCTAGATACCGGAATACTAGATCTTTACACCTTCTTTTCAAGGTTGTCTGGAGATTGTGAAAGAGCCATAGTTATTTGATTATTCAAAGGTCGGACACTACTGTTACTGATACAATTCAAAGAGCTAATTTGGACGTTAAAGAATAGTTGAATTCTCAACTGACAAAAAGTAATAATGTTATTCAAGTTCTAATAGTGAATCATCCGCAAGGATTGGAATAGAGATGAAATGGCAAAAGCCACAAGCAAATGAATTTAAGTGTAATTTTGATATTTACCATCATAATGGACATGGCCCTTCTGCCATGAGATGGCAACTACGTAACTCGTAGTCATGTTGCTTTTAGTGGTATGGGCAAATTTGAAGGAAGGCTTACAGTTGAAGAAGCTGAAATCTTGAATCTTATATGGGCAATACAAGTCGTTTGGTCTATGGATTATCGGTATATTGTGTTTGAGGGAGATAATCTTAATATCAGTAGTTTATTATAGTCGAAAATCACATCTATGAGATTATGTCATTATGTATCCACAGAGTTTGCTAGGTTACCATACTTTGACAATTAGATTTAAGTATACGCCACGATCTAATAATGTTGGTGCAGATTTGTTGGCTAGGAAAGTACTTTGTAATTTAGATTGTGACTGGAGCTTGTTCCAGGTTTGTCCAGATTTTCTAAGACAAAGTGTAATGAATGATAATGATTAATAAAGATACGATTTGATGGGATAAAATATCCTTTTACCACCACAAACTCCATGTAGTCCGCCGAGTTGCTCTCAGTCTGGTGGTTAGGATGATCCAGCTAATGACTTGGCACCAGGGTTTGATTGCTACCCACTGCATTATGGAAGCTTAAAAAAGGATTTTAGGGGTGGGCTTTAGACTATAGATCGGGCCTTGTCGATCCAATGTTGACCCAAAAAAAAAATTCCATGTAGTCCGATTATTTCACGTGATATAGTTTTTGTTTACTGATATATTATTAACCCAAATAGTGTATAAATAATTGGTTTATCAAAATAAATAAATAATAATCTGGTTTAAAACTATGTTTAGTTTCTTTAGCCAAGTCAAATATAAGATTCTAGCAAGATGTGGGGACATATCTATAAGGTTATAGTCAATCTCCTCTTTTGATCACAAATTATACATCGCTTACTAATAACACACTATATATTTTTTTATGAAAATTAGCCTTTATGTAGTGATTTATATTCGATCTTAAAGAGAGTTTAAAAACAAAGGGCACAATAGAAACAAGATACAAGTAGTACCAATTCCACACCATGGCAATGAATGATGACACTTCATTTCGTGTATTTCAAAAAAATGCGCATTTCACCACTCAGTGAAATTTGAAATGTAATTACGTTTTTCTCTTTTTGCAAAATACAAACACATCATAGTGTTTTTGTTTTGTAGATTATAAAAAAACACTAATACTAGAGTTTACCTAGAGTTTCAATTTCAGACAACGTCTTTATTAGAGGTGCAGCAACTCACAAAGAGTACATTGTTGGCCATTTCTCGGGGAAAATTCCTCCTCTTGGAGTAGTTCAAAGTGTTCTCTCACATATATGGGGGAAATCTAAAAGAGTTGAGTTTCATGTGTTAGCTAACACTAGATCAATTCACATAAGGATTCCAGATGACTACCTTCGTGGAAAGATTCTTGAGAAAAGTTTTTGGTATATTGCTGACTCTCTATTCACTGTGGAAAAATGGACATCTACTGCTATTCAAGCCTCTGAGCCACCGTCATCAATCCCACTGTGGGCACATGTGAAAAGTATTCCTTTCGATCTCATGACTCCGGAAGGATGGAGCCTAATTGCAAGATCTATTGGTGAGCCTAGAGAGGTGGATGACTTCACCTTATCCCTGTCAAACATTTCAGAGGCACATGTGTTAGTGGATATTGACTTAAACAAATCTATTCCCTCCCAAATCGATATTCGGAGGGATAATGGTCAGATTATTCAACTTACAGTGGAATACCCCTGGACCCCGCCCACTTGCAGTCACTGTAAAATAATCGGGCACCCTGCAAAGCTCTGTCCCAAGACCACCCAAATCTGGGTTCCCAAACATGCACCACCACCACAGGCTCCTACTCCTACTGACCCGTCCTCTCCAAAAACCACCAACGCGCCTGTTGCCCTCCCCGCTCCAGCTATTATAAACCCTCCAAAACAGACCCCAATCAAATCATCCACGCGATCAAAGATTTCTCCCACTACCTCTCCTGATAAAACAATAATAAATCAAACGACCACTCCTGAAACAACCAATCCCACTATACCAGACCATAAATTCATCCCAATGGACATTATACCCTCTTCCCCACCTCCCAAAAATCCCTCTTCATCACTACACCCAAGTTCACTGCCCTGTGAGGATTCTCTCTTTGAGAAAGGAGAGCTTCCCCCTCCTTCCTAATGACCCCCAACCCCTTTTTCTGGAAGGTCTGGGACTTAACGACCTGGATAAGCAGTTTAAATTGAATAAGTGGCTTCGCTCTTCTCAGTCACATTTAGGTATTTTATTAGAGACTTATATAAAGGAACACAATTTAGCTCAGATTATGCAAAGAGTATGTAATGTATGGAGTTTTACCTCTAATCATACAATGGATGAGGATGGCCGGATCATCATTATCTGGAAACCTCTAGTGACATTAACTGTTCTGTACCTGTCTAGGCAAGTCATCACCTGTAGCATCCAATCAAGTGGAAACCCTTCTCTCTGTCTCTCTGCGATTTATGCATCAAATCTGCATATAGAAAAACTAACACTATAGAATGAATTATCGGATCTATATAGTACCTGGGATCTCCATAACTCCCCTTGGATCATCGGTGGTGACTTTAACCAAGTACTATGGCCAGCTGAACACTCATCTAGTCTCATTACACAGTTGGACACCAAATGGTTGAATTTCAGAATTGTTTACACCAATTGGGTGTCTTTGATCTTCGGTTTCATGGGCCTCGATTTACATGGAAAAACAACCACCCTGCTGAACCAATCACCACTAAGTAGACAAAATACTCGTAAATCACTCATGGGCTGCTGCTTTTCCCCACAGCTATACACAATTCCTCCCTCCATACCCCAGGCTTGCTTCACATGTGCTCTCCTTCTCCAAGATCTGGAAATAAACCTTCAAATACCCAAACTACCTTTCAAATCACCCAGATTTCCTCCCGTTGGTTGAGGCCTCTTAGATCCATTCTAGAAGTCTAAGCACTAGTCTGTCTACTCTCTGTCACCGCCTGAAACTTCTTAAATCACCACTCAAACAACTTAACAAGGAAAACTATTCACAAATTCAAAAGAGAGTGAGTGAAGCTAACATGTTGTTACTGTTTTTGCAGGTTCAGTCACTTAATAATCCTACTCCAGCACACTTTACTGCAGAACGCGAAGCTCACCAAAAGCTCATGGATCTACAACAATTCGAGGAGGCATTTTATATGCAAAAGTCAAGGATCAATTGGCTAAAAACAGGGGACCAAAATACTACATATTTCCATAGAGTAGCTGACTCAATGAACTCTTTTAATGCAATTAAATACTTCACACTACCTGGAGACCAACAAGTATCAGATCCAACTCGTATGGGAGAAGCAGCCACAAACCACTTCAAAGCTATCCTTGCACCAGACGTTCTCCCTCCACTTATATTGCCTTCAACCTGGTTCAGTAGTCTGCTCAGATCAACCTGCACCGCAAATAGCACTTGTGACATGATTAGAGTTCCTCCTCCTCAAGAAATTCAAGCAACACTACTGAAATTAAACAAGAACAAAGCCTTTGGGCCTGATGGGCTATCAGCGAGTTTCTTCAAGGATGCTTGGTCAATTATTGGTCATGATTTCCTCTCAGCAATACAGAATTTTTCACCTCAAGCTTAATACCCTCAGCTGCGAACTCCACAATATTGACATTAGTCCCAAAAAAGCCTGGTACATCTTATCTCTCGGATTATCACCCAATATCCTGTTGCAATACACTTTATAAGGTTATATCTAAGCTGCTTGTTGCAAAGCTTAAACCAGTTCTACCAGACATCATTTTACCTAACCAAACAGCGTTTGTACAAGATAGATTACTCATTGAAAACACCCTACTAGCTAGTGAGCTGGTACAAGGGTACAACAAAAACAAAAGCCCCAAACGTATAGTCGTAAAAGTGGATATTGACAAAGCCTTTGACACCATTAGATGGGAGTTTATACTTGGTTATCTACGGGGTCTGAAAATACCTGAAAAATTTGTTAGATGGATTTAAGTCTGCATCTCCACTCCCTCTTTCTCAATTGCCTTCAATGGAGAACTTCATGGGTATTTTAAAGGTCGTCGAGGACTCTGTCAAGGAGATCCTCTATCTCCCTATTTGTTCGTCATCTCCATGAATTGCCTCTCCTACATGCTAAACTCAGCAGCTGAGAAAGGTTTAATTGGCTATCATTATAAGTGCAAAGAATCAAAATTAACCCATCTTTGTTTTGTATATGACTTACTCATTTTCATCGATGGCTCTGCCCAATCAGTTATGAATACACTGCAGATCCTTAAAGAGTTTGAGATTAAGTTAGGCCTCTCGGTGAGCATCCCAAAAACAAGCTTCTTCTCTGTTGGACTGAGTGACGTAGAGCTTCAAGACATTATCTCCCAGTCAGGCTTATTTCATGGAACCCTCCCGGTGAGGTACCTTGGAGTACCTTTATGCACCATGAAACTCTCCATGACACACTGTGCACCCTTACTCTCCAAGATTAAGGGAAAGATCACTAACTGGGCTGCCAAGTGTCTATCATACGCAGGCAGATTGCAATTGATCAATTCAGTTATATCCGACATAACCTCCTTCTGGTGCGGTACTTTTGTCCTGCTAAAAAAATGCATGAAAGAGGTTAATTCTATGCTCAACAAGTTTCTATGGACTGGCAGTTTGGAAAGACACAACTCAGCAAAAGTCTCTTGGATTCACTTAACCCTTCCGAAGGATGAGGGTGGATTAGGAAAAAGAAACCTAGAAGTATGGAATCGAGCAAGCTCCTTAAAACTAATATGGCTTCTATTTTTCCGACAAACTTCAATCTGGGCACAATGGTTTATCAAGGTAATTCTGGAAGATGATTTGAATAAGTTTTGGGTCATAAACACGAAACAGAGATACTCATGGGGTATCAACAAACTTCTAAAGTCTAGAGGACTCATTTTCAATTGGATCCAACTAAAAATTGGCAACGGACTAAATTGTTACTTCTGGACAGACAATTGGTCTCCCTTTGGCTGCCTATCTACCTACCTAAATGAGCATCGATCAAGGACAGGAATGCACTCAAATGCTACTCTAAACAGCCTATGGAATAGCACTCAATGGAATCTCCCACTAGCTAGATCCGAGCAAATATTAAATATCCAAGCATATATGTCAACTATCACGCTACAACAAACCCTTGACTCATATATATGGTCACCAAATGGCAAAGAAACAAATCGATTCATAACAGGAGAAATCTACAACTTACTGAGAGACCTGCAACCAAAGGTGGAGTGGGCTAAGTTAGTTTGGTTTTCTGGAGGTATACCTAAGCAAAAGTTCCTAACATGGCTAGTTATACACAACAGATGTACTATAAAGGACATAATAGCCTCATGGGGAATACCTATTTCTACCTCTTGCTTGTTGTGTGGATCTGGATCTGAATCCAGAGACCACTTGTTCTTCGAATGCACCTACTCCACGGAGATTTGGTCACACTTTAGCTCTGCCCTTGGTCTACCTCCTTGGACTATCTCACTAAACAATCTCAGATCCACTCACATGGATAAGGATCGCCGTACCCTCCTCCTCCTAGTTTGGCAATCGTCAATATATGAAATATGGGCTGAAAGGAACCAACGACAACATAGAAACCAAGCCATAATTGTTGACTCTGTAATTAAACTCATCGATCTCACTATTAGAAACAGAGTCTCCAGTCTCCGAGATCGGAACCCTCTCTGTGCATCTTCGCTACTCCAAATCTAGTTTGCTACAACTCACCACTAATTTGCTCAGATTTTGGATCCATCATCTCTCTCTTCGATGTACGCTCCACTCATTAATTCTCTAGAAGAAGCCAAAGTGCGTGATCAATTCCCACTCAACTAACCATTGTTGGTTAGTACGGTCTTCTAATGGGCTGGCCCATTCCCATCGTAAGTTCCACTTAGACTTTGTCTAATTTGAGCTATAGTTCCCTTTATGTAATTGGGTTTCCACTTAGACTCTTTGTTTCTTATTTTTGCATTAATAGAAAGCCTTTTACAAAAAAAAAAAAAAAAAAAAAAACCCAAA
>OVAX01000039.1:83124-164122 GCA_900406405.1 Lepidium africanum
AAAAAAAAAAAAAAAAAAAAAAAACGCTAATACTTCATAGCATTAATGAATTCCTACCAAAAAAATATATTTTACTAGTTTCTATTTTATGTTTTCTTTTACTATTATTTGCTAAAAAATTTTGTTTTCTTTATTTGGACTTGAAGAGAGATTTGTTGTAAACCGATTATGACATACATAATTATTAATTAAATTAATAATTAAGGAGAACTAATAATTTATTACGTGATGGATATTAGATTATGTATATGGGTATTTTCAGGAGTTTGAGTTAGGTTTTTCGAGTTTTTAAATTTTTGGTTCTATTAATCTAAGACTCATTCATATATTATAATTTTTCTATGGATTTTATTAGGTTATGGATCAAATTTGGTTCAGTTCGAATAACTTGTCTAATATTAGAACTTTATCCGAATACACATAAAATTTGGTTCATATCAAGTTCGAGGTTATGTATTTTTATCCAAATGCTTATAATTTTTTTAATAAATAAAATCCAAAATCTAATAAAAATAAAAACTAAATATTTTAGATTTTTTAATCTCGATCCAAATGACTGACTCATGCGTCGCTTTTATAATTTTACCAATTACAATATTTTATCTCGCTTTTTCAGTCAAAATCATAGTTGTACTGTATTTGTCAAGATCGCACTTGTACCGCACCACACTTCTTTTTGCACCGCTAAAATCATTATCACCATTTGAAGTCTATGTTTAGATAAAAGATTGGTACATTTATTATCACTGTGTGGTTCGTGGGTGAAATGCATAGAATGAAACATTGGTAGCCAACTCTTGATCAATGAAATGTAATGTGCAAGACGAATATCGACACACTCACCACTAAGCACCTTATTAAAAATAAGGTTATCACATTCAAATACCTTTGAACGGTATTTGTTTGCCCATGTGCATTGAATGGACCATAATAGAAAATGTTACTTCAACCTCTTCAACAGTTAAATGTCTTTGGAATTGACCTCATACTGTCAAAAACAAAATATTTTGAGAATTATGAATCTACCATCCTTACCCAAAAATAGATCCTTATGATGTGAGACATCATAGTTAATATTTTGGCATTAGACTTGATAAAAGATAAAGAGTCATCCAAGAATAATAGATAGTTAGTTTAGGACAAATATAACGCAGAGGCATCAGAGGCAATTGTTCTTAAACAATGTATGGAAACATATAGTAATGCTTCGAGGCAAATAATAAATTTCCAAAAATCAGTAATAACTTTTGGTGACAAAATAAATGAGGAAAAGAGATTAATTATTAGGAACATTATAGTGATCGACACATCTCATGGTAGTGGTAAATACCTGGGTCTCTCTGAGTGCTTTAGTGGATCCAAATTAACCATGTTTGACTTTATTCAAGCCAAATTAAATACCAGAATGAACAATTGGTTTTCCAGAACACTTTAGCTAGGTGGTACAGAAGTTATACTCAAGGCGGTTGCGATGGCATTCCCAATATACGCCATGTCATGTTTCAGATTATCGAAATAACAATGTCAGAAAATAACCAGGGCGATGAGATCATGTGGGTGGAACCTTTGTGCATATATAAAAAAGATCACATGGATTTCGTGGAGCAAGATGTGTAAAATTAGGAATGATGGTGGAATAGGCTTCTGCGATATTGTCTCATTTATTTAAGCTTTACTTACTAAAAAAGCAAGGAGATTACTTATGCAAGCAGATTCATTAATATCAAAATTATTTAACCTAAATACTTTAGAACCACAAATTTTCTGAGTAGCAGCCATGGCACTAGACCATTGTATGCTTGGCGAAGTATCACATATGGGAAGTCTTTACTACAACAAGGATTATTGCATTAAACTGGGAATAGAAGGGACTCATACTCATGGTCAACCAGATGGATTTTTTAGAACCAACTTCATCCTCCTTTAAGTAAACATATACTTTATAATGTATGTCTAAGAGTATCTTCAGTTGTGACGCCAAATCGATGGGATTTCAAAAAATTGTATGAGGTTATTCATGATGCTGATGTAGCCAGGATCATTGAATTCCCACCGGATATCACACAATTAAACTCTTGGATATTGTGTCATAACATGAGTGGATCATATATAGTGAAAAACAGATATTGACTTACTCAACAACGCAATAATATTGGATAATTAAGTATTGAATCAGAAGATGAGAACAACATTCTGAAGAAAAAAATTTGGAGTATTCATTCACCTAATAAGACTAAGATTTTCCTTTGGCGATCCTTATCTGGTGCTGTGGTGGTTAATGAACGATTAAAGAGTCGGAAAATTAATGTCGTAGATCACTGTTCGATTCACTTAGGTGATAGCGAATCGATAATACATAAGCTCTTTCATTGTCCGTTAGCCCAACGAATGTGGAGATTATCTAACATTCGTTTTCTCCTTCAGGGCTTTTCCACAACCTTGCTATGACATAAATTTTCTCACTTATTGGCTCTTCACAACCAGGATAACATTCCACAAGATATCATGACACTATTTCCTTGGCTACTTTGGGGTATATGGAAAAACGGATTGTAGTGGTACTTCAAAGATAGCAAAATGATATCCAATTCATTATTAGAGAAATAACAGACGATTACTAATGTTGGAGAAAATCACAAAGAATACAAAATATCTACAATATGTTGGCGACGCCTCATTCCTAGGAACACATAAAACCCAGTTTTTCTAAGTGTCATTGGAAAGTTTGTTGGAAGGATCAATTCAATTTAGCTGGCGAGGCATGGATTTTACGTGATCATGTTGATAACATAATGTACCATGCACAACACACCTTTGTTTCTCCTTCAACGAGACAATACTTAGAATTCCATGGTATATAGTGGGTATTATAGAGTTTGAGTGACTTAAGGATACAAAGGCTTCATCTCGATGTAGCAAACGCCACTGTATGACAAGCTATTTTACATCCACATAATTGGCCAAGATTACAAACATTGATCATGATTATTCAACAACAATTAGACCTCTTCGATCATGTGTATATCATACATCACGCTTCAACCCATAATAACGAGACCAATGTCATTGTTGCTAGTATGATCAATGATGGTCTTTTCATTGACTACTTGGCTCGAGGTCCCCCAACATGGTATCATCACACTTGATTAGTTTATAACAAAGTCTGTTGTGGAACTCTTTTGATATATAATACTCTATCACTACAAGAAATTAAATGTATAGTGTCATTTATTTTATTTGTTTGTATTAGTTTAGATTGATACAATCATTATTTACATCACTAATAAAAATTACTCTGAAAGTGGTAACTCAAATGGTTAGTGTCAATTTAAGCAATTGATGTAAACTATTTTCATCATACTATATGTGATGTCACATGGGATTGTAAATGATGCAATAATAATGTCATTTGTTATAAATGATGTTAAATCACATATAATATGTCACTTTGGTTATCCCGGGCTACGCCCGGTTAGTATGCATGTAATAATTTTCCAAATAGTTTTGTTGAGTAAGTTATAGAGATAAAGAATCTCACAAATCTGGAAACCTAGTAAGCCTCATCCACATAATTATTGGAGAAGTTTAACATGATCAAATATGCAAAAAAAGATTAAAGTAAGTAACTGTATTTCTGTCGAGGTATCTATAGCTTGTTTGATAGAAACTAAGGAACAGTTTGGCAAGCTTTCAATCATATTAGAACAATAAAATAGAGAAGATTATGAGGTGGAATTTAACAACTGAGCTTGTTATTATACCTTCAGGTAGAGCCAAAATGATAATAATGACTGTCATTAACATGGTATGAATCAAATATGAGCTTAAACGAAAAAACAAAACTCTTATAAATAGTTTAAACTCCCATGTATGGTAGGAAAGTCATTATGTATTGTATATTTAGTTGATATAGACCTCAAAGCTATTTGAGTTTCCACACAGTATTATATAATGGATCCACTATAGAGGTAAATACTTACAGCTTTTTGTAAAAGTCAGATTTAAAACAAAATACTTGTACATTTAAAAGCAGAAAAAAAAAACAACATACATGCTATAACCTTGGGCATCGGGGAGTTGGTATGAATTAACATCGCCAATTGATCCAATGATTGCTTTAGTTGCCAAGTGTCTTCATTAACGTCAAGACTACGTAAGAAATCACCATTTCCATCATATATGTCTATATTAGTGTCTTTAATTAGTTGGGAGCATGGTAAGATCATAAGAACGAAAATACTCCAGAACAAAAGAAAATCCCAAAAGCTGATGTCTGAACTCTGAAGGAGAACATGATAACGTGACTAACACTCGCTCCAGTCAATAAAAAGAATGAAAAGGAAAGCTGTTTAACTGAATACAAATCAAAATAACAGAAACCTCCATATGCACCATTACCCAAAGATGATCCCATAACCATAACATATGAACTCCTATTGAGTTTATAGCCAATGTTGTATATATTACCTGCTTTTCCCACACTTGTCTTGTGGGGAGCCCATAAATAAAATTGTGGTATAATGATAACAGTATTTTAACTATGTTTCAAATAACCTATTGCATATTCATTGTAGAGCAGAAAGGTTGTCAATCCAATGAGTAAGCAACTAGCAATAAAGATATAATCCAACTATTATAATTCAACCCAAATAATATGATGATTTCACTATCAACCTAATTGGAAAGTAAGCAAGCAATTAACTGAACTAAACAACAGTAAACCAAACAGAACAATAGTCAGGCAACACTCAGGAAAATAGAGCAAATCAAACAGAGTAATAGATAGGGCAGATAGTGAAATGCAGAACTAAAGTGAGTTGAGGTAGCAAAGAGCAAATGCAAATCAGAAGGATAAGCAAGTCTCAAGGATGGGAACAATGGATCAGTGGGATTCCATAATCTACCATGGATGCCTAACAAAACTCAAACAGAGGTGATCTCTAGACAGCAAGTTCACAAGTAAATGAATTCATTCTCAAGGCAAACAATCTCAACCAGACTACAACCTGACCTAATTCTCATTAGCGATTTATAATCAGGAATGCATGAAGAAACAACTTACTAAAGCCAATAAACACTCTAGACAACTAATCTCTTAGGCTAGAAATGCAAATCTCTGAAATTAGTTGGTTCAGGAATTTCATCAAACACCTTCCGGGTATGGAAATTCCCAGAATCTAATTTCAATTGATCAGAGATAAATTAGCATTAAGCTCATTAAAACAGAAAAAATCTATGCAAAACTAAGTTTAGACATCCAGAAGACTAAGGATTCCTCACTAATCTAACACATCCTCAAGAACAATAGTTATCTACTCAGAAATCATGAACAAGAGCAAAAACTCATAATACAAAACAAGCAACATGGCATAAGATAGTCTGTCTTGGCCATGTGGCCCGAGTTGGATAAAAAAATATGTGATTCAGCTGCCAGCTCATCAATCCTCATATCCTATTTAGCTCCAAATGGTGTCTTCCGGTCAAATCTTGCTGAGGAGGTGCGATCTGGCTTCCGACTCGGTCATGGTGGCCGAGTTGACTCATCAAGCTTGGCAATTCATTAATCCTTGTTCACCTCTTGAATGACCTCATCCCCAATGTGTCCAAAAACTCCTGATAAAAACTCCAAAATGCACAATGTATGCAATGCAAGTGCTAACAATGCAAATGATGAAAGTGCTATGAATATGAATGCAAAATGAACTATATGAGAGCTCTAAAACATGCTAAAATGTATACACATCAACTCCCCTAAACTTAGACCTTGCTTGCCTACAAGTAAAAGCAAAAATTTAAGAAAAAGAGGATGCAATGTTGGGAACTCAAAGCCAAACATGCTGATTTGAATGTTAGAATCAATGTCCTAGTTGTCAGTTCTAGGATGCAAAATCAAACAGCCTTACTTGAAGGTTTTAGCCATGACAATCACAAATCCCTTTTGAACTTAGCTTCAACCTACTCAAGCATTCAAATCTGCTTATCCTTTTAACATTCATTTAAGATCAGAACTGTGAATCATGTCTAAGCATAACTAAAGAGTTCGTTTGGCTAAGGGTCAGGTCTAACAGATTAAAATGATCTCTTTAAGTAACTGCTCAATTAATGCATAAAGGGATCACTCATGAAATGGACTAAGCTTCAGCACAATGCTAAAGGTGAAAACCAACAGGCGCATACAAAACCATGACTCTATCTACCCAATACACCCAAAATCAGTCTCAACCTAGCCATTCTAACCCCAGAAAATGATCCTAATCTACCCAATAAGTCCTAAGGGATTTTTTTTTTCAGCCCAAGGAATCATCATCTCAGCTCGCCATTTCTTAGTCTAAGGAGAGGGGTTTCTGAACTTCTTCTAGCGATTTTGGGACTTATACACTTACATCATTTGGTTCTATTTCTTCTTTGATTCATTAGACATTCTAGACCTTTAGTCTTCTTTCCTTTTATAACTCTTAGAATCCTTTTCTTACTTGCTTCCCAAAAACCTTTACTAGAACTTTAAGTATTTATACCTTCTGCCTTTTCTCTCCCTTAACTCCTTCACTTAGACCCATTCCTCTTCCCATTTGTTCCTTTTCATTCATTTTCCTACTTAAACACAAGCATTCCCATACCTAACAGAAATCAAAACCACCCACCTAATCCTAGTCTGATCCAAAAAATCGTGGACCAGAAACTACATAAAGCCATATTTTTGTCGGTTTTCACCTAACACTTTATGCCAAGCTAGA
Organism: Lepidium africanum; assembly: GCA_900406405.1. Classification (NCBI taxonomy): domain Eukaryota; kingdom Viridiplantae; phylum Streptophyta; class Magnoliopsida; order Brassicales; family Brassicaceae; genus Lepidium; species Lepidium africanum. Next base: position 89,859 of record OVAX01000039.1, read on the forward strand.
CAAAAAAATAGACCTCACAATCACACACACAAGCATAATATGGTTCAAAAGAAGGCAATGTGCAGCATGATGGGATTCTACTTGGATTAACAAGGTAGCAACATAAAGGGAAAAGATAATCCAAGTATTCTAGTCTATCTACAAATTCTAAATTAATGCAAAGACATGATAATTATTGATCAGGATTAAGGTTACCACTTAGTACTGACAAGCATCAAATCACAGCAGTTTCAATCAAGGCATGAGATTCATTCAAAAATTCATAGCATGGTTCAGCTTTCACTTTCACAGCAAGAATGAATGCAGCCAACAACTATCAATGAGGACAGTGAAGTTAGCATGTCGAATTAGCAGTCTAAATGGCAATTAACCTCATAATTCCCAATGCAATTCTAGACTCGATCCTATATGTAATGCAATGCAACTACATGAACACTCTATTTTTGAGTTTTTTGAAAAAGTTAATCAATTCTTTTTTGTTTTTCTATACCTTACATGAATGCATGATCAAAATATGCTGGAAATGAAAAATCTTTTTGGATTTCTATAGAACTTATATGAATGCATGATCTAAATGAGAATAAAAAATAAGAACAGAGAAAACATGATCAAATGTTTCTAAAACCCTCCCCCAAACTTAAATCACACAGTTTCTTGTGTGGATAAAAGTTTAAAGGAGAATCCTAGACCATCAACAAGCAAAAACGATTAAAACCGCAATGCTATATACAATGGGTGTTTAGAGTTTTTACCTCATTAGAAGTACAAAGTCCACAATGATAGATCTACATTATCTGTGTAAGGTGGTGGAGCTTTAGTAATCTTTTTCCCCATTATGACTTCTTTTCTTTATTCCATATACTATGCAGCACACTCATCATCAAAACTCACTATTGGAGGCTCTTCACGTCTTGAACTTCTAAATACCCTCCTTGAAAAACCAGCTCCATGTCTTAACATAATTCCTCCGTAAGCGTGACTCGGCCTTGTTGACTCGATCAAAATAGATGATTTGGTCACAATTTTGTCCAAGAAATCAACGAAATCAACTCGGCCTCATATGTTTGGTGTATGAGTCGACTTGGCTTCAAATATGGTGAAATACACTCAGCTCAGTTCGCCGACTTGGTTCTTCAACCCAAGCTAGTCTTGGATTTTTCAAGAAAAGCAACCCTCTTACTTGACACAATGGTTGGATCGAGTTTTTGACGATTTCACCGCAAAGAAATTCTTTTGGCTTCCAAATAACTCAACTCGGCTTGGTAGCTCGGCTATATTACCCGAGTTGATCATAAATTTTCAAAGGAAAGCAACAGTGAGAGTTGGAGATGGTCCGATTTGATGTTTTTTAATTAAGCTAGATCCGTAGATGACCAAGTGACTGAATTTAGAAAGTTAACATGTTGGATCTACTCCGTCATGGCCGAGTTGGATTCAAAAGCCTTGGATTTTAGCTCACTAATAACTCAGCTCGGGTTGTCAACTCGGCTATAGTACCCGAGTCGTAAGATTTTTCGCCCAATAACAACTCGGATCCCTTCTCTACGGTGGATAGACTGTTGAACTCGGCTTGGGGGAGTTTGAAATTGAAGATTCACAAAGGCAAGGAGTCAGCTCGGGCTTCTCCTCCACAGATATGGCCGAGTTGGAAAGAAACACAGCAGATCTGAACCCAGCTTAGCGACGTTTGCTCCCTTATTGGCCGAGTTGGCTTCAAAAACTCTCCAAACTTCTGCAAAATCAAGAATTAAAGGCTCATGGGAGAATATGGTGGATAATTCCATGAATCCACTTTTCTTTCTTTTGACTCGGGTTAATAACTCGGCTGCTGGGGCCGAGTCAAATTTTTATCCACTAGATTATGAGGTAAATCCCTTTTTTTTTTTTGGCCAGTTTGATGGTTAATTCTCCTCATTTGCTACCCAAACCACTAAAATCGACCATATCACTCATCTTTTGAAAATTAAAATTAAAGACAAAAGAAACAAAAGAAAATCCTAAAAACTTAATTAGAATATTTACAAGGATACAATGGGATTTTCTCTCAAGTGAGCTTGTTTATAGTCACTAAGCTTGACTTCTCACCCTCATTAGACTTGGGGTGGTTCAGAGAGAGGAGTTAAGATCCCCTCTGAAGTGGTTCCAGCAACCATGTAGAGCTTAACTTTCTGCCCATTCACTGGATGATCATTTCTTTCTTGCTAACCAAAGTGATGGCTCCACAAGGCATGACCTCTTTAATGATGAAAGGTCCTGACCAATCTGGTTTGGGTTTTGTTAGGAAGAGAAGCTACTTAACTTTAGCAAATGGCTTGGGGTGTTTGCTGCTCTTCACCATGTACTCCATCATTCCATCCACAAATCCATTTGGATGCAAAACTATATCAGGTCCAAGATCCAATCTAGGAAGCTTGTATAACTCCTTAGGAGGTGGTTGTATTGTTTTATTGCAAGCAAACAAAGATTCAAGACTTTTCCCATCTACAACCTTTTCATACATTGTGGATTTTTTGCAGTAATCACTAGTTTTACCACCCTTGACCAATACAACCTGAGGGAGCTTAAGAGGTTCAATGTCTAGCTGATCCAATCCCTCAATTGAGAAGCTTTGTCTTTCAATAGTTGGTATCCTCAGTACCTCATTAGTATCAAACTTCATTTTAAGGTCTTTGCTAAGGTTCAACTCAATTATTCCACTCTTCACATCAATTAGTGCACAAGATGAGGCTAAAAATGGTCTACCAATGAGTAGTGGATCATGTGGTTCTTCATCCATATCAAGCACCAGAAAGTCTGTGGGTACGTCTCCATCGCCAACCTTAATCGGCAAATCCTCCAGCAAACCATATGGTAATCGAATAGACTTATCAGCTAGAATCAAGGAGAGTTTGCAAGACTTGTAGTTATAAAACCCTAGCCTCATAGCAACAGAGACTGGCATTGGGCTGATTGAAGCTCCTAGATCACAGAGTCATTTTCTGAAAGTTAGATGATCTAATGAGCATGGTATAGTGAATGTCCCAGGATCCTCTAGCTTTTCTTGCACAATTTTCCTTTGTGAGATAGCATTACACTCATAAGTCTCTACTGTCATTGCTTCCACTTCCTTAGTTCTCTCTTTGACTGCCTCTTTTAAGAACTTCTTATAAGGAGGTATGAGTGTAAACGTATCCAATAAAGGAATCTTAAGCTCAATATCCTTCATTTGCTTATCAAATAGGTTTTTATATTTCTCAGTTAAGTCCTTCTTAAGTCGCTCATGAAAAGGTAGTTTAGGCTTATAAGGTAGGGGAACGAAGTGTGGCTCGTTTTTTTTTGAAACAGTAGGTGTTGGTGCTGAAGGAGACTCAACTCGGCCTGAGACGTCGAGTTGGAGGCCGAGCTGACCATTAAAAGTTGTGGTCTTAGGCTTTTCATCAATTTGGTGATCCTCCCCTTCCTGAATTTCACTGTCTATAGTGAGTTTGGCTTTTCCTACTGGCGTAGATAGCTTGGTTCCACTCCTTAAGGTGATAGACTAGGCAGTGTATTCTTTGGGATTCTGAATGGCTTTTCATAGTAGTTACCCACTAATCTTCATAGAACAGGATGCATGCTGACTCTCTAGATATTTCAGCCTAGCGTTCACAGTCTCAAACTTGCAGTTGAGGTCATTATAAGATTCATCTATCTTATTGTGGACCTCTGCAAACTTATGTGTCAACTCAGTAGTTGTAGACTTCTGACCCTTGAGAATCTGTTGGAGTAAATCCATAACCTCTGGAGTTTGTTGAGTAGGCTGCTGAGGTTGAGCTTCACACCTTGGTGGTACTGTTGGAGCTGGCTGAAAACTCTGATGGTATTGTTGCTTGGGTACAAAAGCCTTGTTGGGGTTTTGGTGGATAGACTTGGTCTTCAGGATTAACAACATTCATATTTTTGTAGGAAAGGTTTGGGTGCTACTTGTAGTTGTTGTATTGCTTGTAGCCTCCTCCCTGATTCTGCACAAAACTAACCTCTTCAATCTGATCATTCTCTTCTTCCTGAAGTTGATCATCCTCAGTCACGAAGTGAATATCTGATGTACCGTAAGGACCTTATCCAACTTCTCATTCAAAGCCTTATACTCTTTCCTGCTGACCAAGTCCGAGTCAACTGTCCTGTGCACACTCCTATCAAAATCCTCGTTATACTAACCATCTGCTTGAGCTAGATTCTCCACTAGCTCTCCCAGCCCTCATCTACATCTTTGTTAAGGAAATTTCTGTTGCTTGCTGTGTCCAAGAGCATTCGGATCTTAGGATGAACACCTCTGTAGAGGGTGCTAAGTAGAGATTCAGTGGTGTAACCATGGTGAGGACAGTGCGATTGATAAGTCTTAAATCTCTCCCAAGCTTTAGCAAAGGTTTCAAAATTTTGTTGCACAAAGCTTGAGATTGTATACCGTAGTTTGCAGTCCGAGAATTGGAGAAAAACTTCGCAAGAAAAGCGGTCTTGCAGTCTGTCCAGGAATTGTAGAGCCTTGGGGAAGATGCTACTCACAGACATGCGCTTTGTCCGCAAGAAAAAATGGAAACAGTCTGAGCTTGAAGGCATCTTTACTCACTCCATTGATCTTCGTCAATCCACACATCCACTTGAACTAGTCCAAATGATCAAGGAGGTCTTCAGAAGGTAATTTGTGGAACTGCCGGTTTTGGATCATAGAGATAAGACTGCTCTTGATCTCGAAATTGTTGTTTGGAATAGTTGGAGAAACAATGCCATGTCTCTAGATATGGGCACTGGGTGCATCTCCAGCTCCAATTGTTCGTGGCCTCCTTTGTTGTGGTCCATGCACAGAAAGTTGGGTTGAGTGCTCGTCCGTGTGCGGATCCATTTCCACTAAGTGCTCGTGCTCACTATGGAGACGGTTTCTCTAGGCTTTCAACTCGCAGAGAAGCTGGTCAATATCGTCACGAAGGTGTAGAAGGTTATGGCTGCATGCAATGAGAGAGTTCAACTCGGCCCTTGACTTTGGTTGGGACACCGAGTTGAGTGGTCAAGTTGTGAAATCACCTAAAATAGAACGAGAAAGGCAGAACCATAGGTGAGTATCAACGTACAAAAGGAACTTGATCTCAGAAAGTTGAAAATCCTAATTGTAGCTAACAAACACCCAGTTGGCAACGACGCCAATTTGATAACAGTATTTTAACTATGTTTCAAATAACCTACTGCACATTCATTGTAGAACAGAAAGGTTGTCAATCCAATGGGTAAGCAACTAGCAATAAAGATATGATCCAACAACTCTAATTTAAGCCAAATAATAGGATGATTTCGCTATCAACCTAATGGGAAAGTAAGCAAACAATTAACTAAACTAAACAACAGTAAACTAAACAGAACAATAGTCATGCAACACTTAGGAAAACAGAGTAAATCAAACAGAGTAATAGATAGGGCAGATAGTGAAATGCAGAACTAAAGCGAGTTAAGGTAGTAAAGAGCAAATGGAAATCAGAATGATAAGCAGGTCTCAAGGATGGGAATAATGGATCAGTGGGATTCCTTAATCTACCATGGATGCCTAACAAAACTCAAACAGAGGTAATCTCTAGACTGGACAATTTCACAAGTAAATGAATCCATTCTCAATGCAAACAATCTCAACCAGACTACAACCTGATATAACTCTCATTAGCGATTTATAATCAGGAAGGCATGAAGAAACAACTTACTAAAGCCAATAAACACTCTAGAGAACTAATCTCTTAGGCTAGAAATGCAAATCTAATTTCAATTGATCAGAGATAAATTAGCATTAAGCTCACTAAAACAGAAGAGATCTATGCAAAACTAAGCTTAGAAATCCAGAAGACTAAGGATTCCTCAATAATCTAACCCATCCTCAAGAACCCTAGTTATCTACTTAGAAATCATGAACAAAAGCAAAAACTCATAGTACAAAACAAGCAACATTATCAGAAAGCAAAGAAGAAGATGGACAAGATTAAATTGGAAATAGATATTGCATTAAAAACTGATAAGGAAAAGGTTTTTGATCTGGAAATTACAAATGAGTTAATGTTTTTGTGTTCTTTCACCAAAGAGGCATATAACGTAGATGAGGGTTTCTGTTTACAATAAAAGAGTATTTATACCCTCAATAACAAAACCCTAGAGAATCAAACAAAGAAAGTCAATAAAAGCATATAAACGAGTTTAACACGGCCATGTGGCCCAAGTTGGATAAAAAATATGTGATTCAGCTGCCAGCTCATCGATCATCATTTCCTATTTAGCTCCAAATGGTGTCTTCCGGTCAAATCTTGCTGAGGAGGTGCGATCCGACTTTCGACTCGGTCATGGTGGCCGAGTTAACTCATCAAGCTTGGCAAATCATCAATCCTTATTCACTTCTTGAATGATCTCGTCCCAAATGTGTTCAAAAACTTCTGGTAAAAACTCCAAAATGCACAATGTATGCAACGCAAGTGCTAACAATGCAAATGAACCAAAAATAACTCTAAAATGATGAAAGTGCTATGAATATGAATGCAAAATGAACTATATGAGAGCTCTAAAACATGCTAAAATGTATACACATCATATAGGGTCTAAATGGTAACAACTAAATCTAGCTGAATCTGGCTGAATGCGGAATGTGGCTAAATTTTTATTTTTCAGTGGAATCTAGCTGAATAAGTTAAAATCAAATGGTAACAGTGGAATCTGACTGAATTTGGTGAAATTTAAAATATTAGTTTAATAAGAAAATAATATAATTGTCTAATAAAATAATTTAATTTTAAATAATAATTTTTTTTAACTAATACCTAAAATTTAACAATAATGAAATATGTTATAAAAAAAAATTTCTATATTTTTGGTTAATATATATATATATATATAACATAATTCAATTCAATGTGAAATAAAATGCATTAAACCAAACTAGATTTGACTATATAGTCGATGAAACCTAGATTCATATAAGTTGAGTGATACATAGAACAAATTGGGTTATCCAAATATATAAAGTACAATTGTATACGTAAAAGTTATTTTTATTAAATATTTAACAGTTATATATTCAGAATTATAATTATAAATTTGATTATATTATTATTTAGTTTGGAACGAAATAACAAAAACTCCAAATTATTCGTTTTCTTCTAAAAATTTTGAATTTTATTAGACTATTTTTACTACATCTTAATTTGTTTTATAAAAAAATATGTAAACTCGAATCCGATCATAACCGAATAATTCGCATAAGATTCAGATTTGTAACAAAGTAGCATAATCAATTATATTATATTTATACCAAACCAAGCTCAATCCCTAAAATATGTTCGAATAAGTGTTAAGTAAGTGAGATCAAAAACTTGAAAAGCCTTCTAAACACAACACGGGTCCTAAAAATCTACATATAAGGAAAATTATATAATTTAATTTATTATTTATAATTAATTTTATATTTATTTAAATACTAATTAAAATTTTAAATAATAAAAAAGTTATAGAATTATAGATTTGTTATATGTGCAAATAGTAATAGCTGAATTTTTTAATGAAGTGAATTTAACTTAATTGCAAAAAATTTACCATTTGAGCTTATGATATAAATGTATTGAAAAAAAAGTAATACAAAAATAAGAAAATTGAGCAAAAAGTAGTGAAAAAAGAAAAACATAAAAGACAAAAAAAAATTATGCTGAAAATTTAGTTATGCCAACTGGTGAAACAAAACAAAAAAAGGCAGCTGAATAAAAAAATTCAGTTATTCTTTTGTCACCAGTTAGGCTCATAATTAGAAAGGAGATGAGAAAAAGCACACACGGGACACATAATATACTGAATGGTTTTCAAGTTCATTACCTATGTTGGTATTAGTATAGCTTTATTTCTCAAAGGAAGTCGTGCATCCCATTAAATTCCTTCCGAATCTTGATGCACCTTATCTTCGAGAATATGCAGAAATTCGATGTATGTACAAAAGAGAAGCCAAAATCCACTATGATCTACAACTTTCAGAATCAAACCAAAAAAGTGAATTAATTTTTTTTTCCAGTCACATTTCAATAATATAAAAACTTAAACTATAAGAAAACATTATGAAATTCCAACCTGAGACTACCCATTTGTTCAAACATCAATGTAGGAACATTCAACGTTGCATCCATCCTTGCAGCAGCAATCCCTTCAACGCTTCCTCTCAATCGGTTGTAAAAATTTTGGATTGATGTTATACTACTACCCCTTTATTCAATCTAGAATGAAAAGGTAGAAAGAACTGCATACCTGCATTTGTGCACTACTTTGAGAGATGACTTGTTTGAACCGTTGTTGATCTGAAAATCAAACCTCTTACAGTATGCAGTTAATCTGTAGCAAAACAATATATATGAAAGAATCATAGAGTTCAAGTAAGAAATTCGTCTACAAAGCTTAAACATTGGACTGGAATAAGAAACTAAGGAAACATCAATCGTGTTTATTGACATCGTTATTGAGTCTGGAAAAATTGAAAGTTAAAAAAAGAAAAAGCTGTCAGTATAAGATGAAGGGAATCTGAAGAGAAAATATGTAACGTCTTGTATCTACTAACTGGAATTAAAATCGTGGATGAAAATTTGATTCACGGATGAAAGCCAGAAATCGTGAATGAAAATTTGAGAGAGAGGAGTTAGCAAGGATGACATGGCAGCATTATAAAGAAACTAAAATTGGATGATGTGAATGATGTAGATGGCCTCAAACTCCTATTTTTATTATATATAATGTTTTGATTAATAAATAATATAATATTAAGATATAATATTTTTGATGCTATACACATTTTTTTTTTGTAGTGTATGTTAATATCTAAATTTTTACCCATTATTATAGCTCTATATTTTCCATATCATTTTATAAAGCTTCCTTTTGATTAAATATCCTCTTATATCTTAATTTTGACTTTCGGGTTTTCCACCATTGATATCAAAATTTCACTCACTGTCTATTTTATTTCTTTATTTTCTTAATTATACGCTTTCTTTCAGACTCTTTGGGTTTTTCTAACCTTTTGATTAAGGTTCATTATTTTTTCTCTGTGCTAATTTAAATATTATAATTTTCTCATTGTGCAATTAAGTGAGGTTCTCTTTTAAGTAAGCTTTTAAAATTCTTTTAATTTACTCTCATCATTATCTTAGACCATCTTTGATCATTACTAAACCTATTTTCGTAAATCTTTGTATATATCATATATTTACTTGAGTTTATATGGTTTTTTTATTTTAATTCAAATGACTAATTCATATGTCGACACTTATAATCATAGTTTTTCCTTTCTTTCATTGGTTCACTTGTTGACTTTCTTGCACAACTGTCAAAACTCAAATCTCTTCCGATTTCCAACAACCTTGATTCACGAGATTATGTATAAAGTTTATTACCTTTCATATACAATCTTCATAAGTTGGTTTCTTTTTCTACGAAATCTCTTGATTTTCTCTGAGTTTGTTTTTCATTTTCTTTTATTCAAAATCCTCACCAGTCACCACCGTTTCCTTCACCACATAACAGTCACAATCCAAGAAAAATTCTTCTCGAGCCGTGTAATATGATCTCCAGAGATTTTCAAACTCTTTATCTCATGATTATGTTCTTCATCTCTCATTCGTGCTCTATATATATACACTACATCATGCAAGGTCTACTTGATCTTTTTTATTATAGCAATTCTCTAAAATCTCTGAAAATGGAGGACGAACTTTGGGCTAACGTTCAACACATGAACCTTGGTCGCTCTGATCTTAAACTTGTCGTTCCTTACCAGTCTTTTGTTGGAGTCTTGACTTGTAATCGCCAGAGTATCATCGCTAGATCTTTGAATCCTTGGGAACAAGAGTCCAGCAAATGGTTGATGATCTTCCACACGCTTGGGGTTTAACATCACGAGTTCAAGGGAGGATCTTGGATCAACACTTCATTCATTTTATCTCCATTCCGGAACCCAATATTCTCTCTATTCTCAAAAGATAGGCGGTGATTTACAACAATTCATTGGTGGCGGTTCAACGTTGGTAGGACCATCCACCTCTAACCTATCTCTCGACGGTGGAACTTTGGGTCCAAATAAGGGGAATCCCTTTGCGTTACACCTTAGGAGAGGTACTTGTCGTCGACTTTGAAACCTCCTACAAGATACACAACCTCCTTTGTTCGAGCTCAAATCCACATGCATATCAACAACTGCTTTACGGTTCTTCAAACATGTTACTTTTCAATACGGTGATGTCGTTCAAGTGGAATTTCTTTTCGAAAATGTCACTAGGCTATGCTACCATTGTCACCAGATTAATCACCACTCAGCAATCTGCCCATACTTACTTTCGTAATAACAACAAGTCTTTCCGGCTGAGATGGAGTGCGATGATAATTATGCCACAGAGACTTTAATTTCATTCTCAAACACTATCACCAAACTCTTACGATCACTTTCCTAGAAAAACCACAACAAACTATGACAACTTTGATCAAGTGGTTCCTAACTAGACTCGTGTGGATTGATTCTTTAATACATTTCCCTTTTGTGCTCAGCCGCTGAGACACTCTCCAATCCTCAAATGACTTGTCCCTGTATTCCAAAAAAAGATTTGAATATGGCTCAACCTCTAGTGTTTCTAACAAGAGGACGAAAAGCATCTAATCAACTTATTCCTTAGGTGAACTTATTTTGGATCTTGGTTAATCATAAAGCTAATGTTGGTTGGTTTAAGTTAGCATTAACAGTGTGTAAGTGATATTCTTTTTGTAGAACCTATAAACTCGAATAAAGTTTAACAATGGTGTTCTCAAGGTATAAACGATAAGAACAAAAATAAGGTAACAAAATACACAGATCTGAGACCGTAGTCTTGTTACTTTAACTCAACAAACATCCGTAGTGTACTCAATTTGATTGCGTTTGAAAGTCCCATGATAAAACTGTGTGAGATAGTCATCGATGATACACCAAAGCACGGAATCTACGAACCTTTGTGTCTACTCTACACTCTCGGAGTAAGACTAAACGTGTGAGGAAATTTTGCAAAGCTTTGCTTTTGTTGCTCAAAAACTACTTACTTGTGAAAGTGAATGATGCCAAAGTATTAAAACTTCAAAATTGTTGGTCCAACACTTTTTGATACACGTTGTTTTAGATTTTCGGTAGTATTTTAGCTTGTATGATTGTATCATGATCATCTTGCAACTCAATTGAAAAAAAAATGAAAGATAAAATATGATTTTTCCAAAATATATAAATCCATCAAAATCTGCTTACCAATAAATTTTATTAAATTATTGAGACTAATATTGATGGAAAAAAAATTGTTGGGATTATGATGAAATAAGGGTTCGTGAGATGGGCAAACAAAATTTGTGGAGTAACTTACTTTTCGATCAAAAAGCTTTTGCTTGAGCATAAAGTGAGAAAAATTCGAATTTGAAGTAAAAAAAGTTTGGGAGGAGAATAAAGATTATCAAATTTCGATGTTTTTTTGTTATGTATTTTTTTTCATATATTCAAAACGGATCTCATTTCTAGCATCGGTTATGAATGGTGAATTGGTTTTTGGTTTTAAGACTCTAGTTTTTGGTTTTCATTTTTTTATTTTAGTTTTTAGTTTTTGATTTTTGTTAATAGATTTAGTTTTCAAAAACTCAAAAATCTGGTTTTGGTTTTTTGAAAAAGTAACGTGAGTTTTGTAAAAACTGGTTTTCCTAGTTTTAAGGAAAACGGAAAAACTAAAATCATGAATGTTTTAATTGCTGTACAAACTGGTTTTTAGATCTTTGAAAAACTAGTTTTTCAAAAACTTGATTAGCTAAAATTAGAGATTTTAAGAAACAAAAACCAAAAACTATCCTAAAAACTGCAGCCAGTCAACACCATCGCCACAAAAAAAAATCACCCTTATTACCAAAAAATGTATTTCCTCCCATAAACCGAGAAATTACTCATGTAAACACAATTTAAAGGGTCCACGCTAGAGTCAAATCACACGAACAAAACTCCTAAGCATGTTTTGTTACAGGTCGCCAAATTGATAGATAAATTCAGTCCATAATCCTTATCTTAAGGATCGAGAACTGGTAATACACAGCCTAGAAGGTAACTACAAAAAAAGAAAGGTTACCTCGAAGCTCTGAGTATTAATGGAGGATAAAGATGTTTTACAGATTTAAGAGAGAAAGTAATTTAGAAAATATTGAGATATTCATTACCTAATTTGTGAACCCAACATTTAGTACATAAAGCATGACTACAGATAATAAACCAGACATAACCGGAATGAAATGTAAATGACATAACCGAATCTATTAAACTGAACCAAAGGTAGAGATAAATGGATATACAGATTATTATACTCCTTCCTCGAGAGAAACCTTGTCCTCAAGGTTTAAAAGAGTCTGGAGGGTGCTCTTTCTAGTGAAGAAGAACCTTAAGAATGACTTTGTGCAGTGTCCACAGAAGATAAAGCTCCAACATTGCAATGATCTGAAGCTTGTATGAGATTACAGAGAGGACATCGTCTTCTTGGTAGTATGACAATTCTGGTGGTCTTGGAGAATGAAACAGTACATAGGAGAGGGTAGTCAACAAAGGATTTGCAGATTGCTCCATTGCAAACTTAAACTCTAAGGGAGAGCCATCTTGACACTTTTCTGAATTGTGCTTCACCATTTTTGTTTCAACAACCTTGTTCTTCATTTCTCTCATGCTTTTAGGTCTTAGAAATGATTCTTTCCCAAAAGTTATGGCTGTAGTTTTCTGATCTAGTAGCTTCTTTAGGTGAGTAACACAACCACTGAAATTAACTTAACCACAGTCACAAACGTACCTAGCAACTTTTACATCCTTTAGCTCTTTCTTTTTATTATCACAAATCAATCTTTTACTATCAAGCTCTCTTGACTTGATCTCTTGCAAGGACATGTTTATTTGCTGCATTTCTGGAGTTAGCTCAGCCACTTTTCCACAGATTTCTAAGCTAGTAAATGATTTAAAATCAAAACCATAATACACATAATGCTTAGCTCTTTTTTGTGTTTTCCGTAACGTGACATCATTTCCACTTGATTCATCCTCAAAAGAGCACTTATCATCTTCCAATTTTCCTCTCTTTGAAGTGGGTTTGAACTTGAATTTCCAAGTTTTGAGAGATTTCCTCTCTTTCTCATCTCCTAATATTCTCAGAGGAGTTTTTCCAAGCATCTAGTGCTTACTGTTCTTGTCATCACCATTTTATGATTGCTGAGACAATACTTTCACTTCCTTAGTATGTAAATCCACCTTATAAACAGTTAACTCATCACATTTGGGATCTGCAATCTTGGTAACAATCCCAAACTTATCCGAGTACACATCTTCATGGGACTGCGATATGGGGTTCTTCATATATTCCAAATCAGAAAATGGCACCTCAATAGATGAAAACACCTTTTCTTGGTTTGGTTGCAATGTCTTCTTAGTGGTTGCTTTTTCCTCTTGAAAACACCTTTGATCCCATTGGATTCTATCTCCACAATTGATGACTCTATGTGTCCATAATTTGATCAACTCCTCCTTGCTTTATCACACGAAGCAGACACAACTCCTCTTTGGTTCCTTCCTTTTGCATTTTCTCATGTGGTACAGGAGTGATATTTGGTTTGGAGAGTGATTCTTTAATCCATCTTGCTGGATTTTCTGGTTGTGGTAGTAGGAGTAGGGTATTCAAGTAATGGTTATTGTTTTGGGTGGAGTTTGTTTGTAATGGGTATTGTTTGTAGGGATTGAAGGGAGCTTTACTTGGTTTTGTGGCTGTGTTTTGGAGGTAGAATTCATGCATTCTAGCTATGTGAGCTGCTGCATCAATATTGGGTATATGGAATTGGCGAGTGTGTATAGCAAGGAGAGGGCTTAGGTTGGTCAAGAAAATGCTGAAAGCATGAGCAGGAGGCAACGATAAATGAGTCAGGGCACATTTAAACTTAGCTAGATAAACATCAATAGTATCTCCATCCTATTTTATACTAACCAACTCGGACATGAAATCACGATGATACCCACCAAACTGTTTAGTAATAGCTTCTACATACTCAGGCCATGTAGGATTGACACCATACCACTTAGCCATGTAGCCGTAGTGCCATTGTGTAGCTCTTCCAGACATGTGGATGGTTGATAATCGTACCTTCACATCATCAACAATCCCCTCTAGTTTGAAAAAATGTTCACACTTACAAACCCAGTCACGTACCTCATCTCCATCAAAAGCTGGGAAACCGATTGTTAACAGATCATCTGCAAGATTCTGGGTTCGATTTTGTCTTGCTCATTCTGATCTTTGACCACAAAAATGTTGATCATGTGGTCTTGGATGTATCAGAAAATATTGATTGGAGGTGTAAATCACCGATGATGAAGAAGCATGGACCATCAAACGTTTTTGTGGGTCCGGAGATGGATAACGGAGCTCGGCGAATATATTGGGCAGATCTGAGAACTTACTGTTCAAATCCACCTTCAACGCGTTCCAAGCTTCTCCTTGTTTCGTTGTGGCTTGCTTCAGCTCAGATCTGAGAGCATCCGAAGCTTCTCCTTGTTTCACTTGAGCCATCCTCAACTTTTCCATCTATTACCAACGATTGAACCCTTGTTTCCGCCGTGCACAAATCCAGAGAAAAGATTGCTCTGATACCAATGTTATAGGAAGCCAAATTGATAGATAAATCCAGTCCAGAATCCTTCTCTTAAGGATCGAGAACTGGTAATACACAGCGTAGAAGGTAACTACGAAGGAAAAAGGGTTACCTCGAAGCTTTGAGTATTAATGGAGGATACAAATGTTTTACAGATTTGAGAGAGAAAATGATTTAGAAAATATTGAGATATTCATTACCCAATTCGTGAACCCAACGTTTAGTACATAAGCATGACTACAGATAATAAACCAGACATAACCGAAATGAAATGTAAATGACATAACGGAATCTATTAAACTGAACCAAAGGTAGAGATAGATGGATATACAAAGTATTATCTGTATCATGTTTACTGGTAAGGGCTCCGATTTTGTCGATATGTTAAATTTGTCACTAATCTTTTTCTTGAATTTTAAAATGAACGAACAGATCGCGGGAAGTCCAAATAGTTTCGACTTTTGAACTTTATACCTAAAAATTCAGTGAATCCAAATTCGTCTTTGTTGAGAGTCGATGGATGAGGAGCTTTTGCTTACTAGAATCATTGCAGGAATTGATGTTGGGGGAGACGATGAATCCTTCTTCCACGAACTCGTCACGGATCTCAAGTCCCTACTTGATTCAGATGACGATGACTTTGTTAATCGGTTCTACGGCAGCCTCTCCTCCGTGGCTTCACCGTTTCTCCGTTGTATCTCCTCCGCCATGGATTCTCCGGTGGAATCAGGCCGTCTTGCTATTTTAGCATCCGACGCATATCTCAGTCTGCTTCTTTCTACAAACTGCCCCGTTTTCACTTTCTTCTCTCCGATTGCGTTTCTCTCTCTACTCGGTTCAATACGTCGCTACCTCAAACGTCTTCACCGGGAGGACTTGGCTGCTCAAGGGAGTAATTCGCAGCTAGAAAAAGGGAATAAGAAGAAGAGAGGACGCGGTAAGAGAAATTTAGGGCTTGAAGATGGGGACAAGACTGAAGAAGGTGGATTCGATGCGAAATTGCTGTGTAGAGTTCTCGAGAAGCTGGGCTCGGTTCTGAGTTTTGTTCACTTGGATAGATTTCCCGATAACTTAAAATCTTTGGTACAAACTGTGAGTGAGATTCCTTTATTGGCGTTGGAATACTCAGGGGTTTTGAATTATGATCGATTAATGGAAATGTGCGGAAGAATTTTGGGTGGAGTGTTGAACTCCGACCACGGAGACATAGCACTCAGTGCGGCTGAGATTTCAAAGTCTTTGACACCGTTACTTCTGATGGGAAAACATCAGGCGAGAAGTTTTGCGTTAGGTTTTGTGACAAGGAAAATGATGGGTTTAGCTAAAGATAACAATGAATTGAAAAAAGTTGTTTGTAGTTTACCTAAGTTTCTGGTTCATAAAGCACCTGAAAAGGCCGAGCCACGTGGTTTCGCTGTAGAGGTGATACTGGAGATAGTGAAGGCAATGGAGCATGAGGACCAATCAGACTTTGTTAACTTTGTGATAAAGATGGGTCAAGGTAAATCTCAATTGAGAATATTAGCTGTAGATCTTATACATCTGTTGATAAGCTCGTTAGGAAACCCCTTTGGAGTTATTAGTTCAGAGAATGGCTCAAAAGATTTGTGGGGAATGGGTTGTCTTGATGCTTTACTGCAGCGGTGTTCAGACGCCAATGCTTTGATTAGAGCTCGAGCTTTGTCCAACTTGGCTCAAGTTGTGGGATTCTTGTCTGGTGATGAAAGGAGTAGGTCAGTCCTCAAACAATCCCTCGGGTTTAACAGTGAGAGGTCAGAGGGAAAAGGTGCAGTAACTGACCTTCTGAGGAGAAGATGTGTGGATGAGAAGGCGGCTGTAAGGAGAGCAGCTCTTCTTCTGGTGACAAAACTGACATCCCTTATGGGTGGTTGCTTTGATGGTAGTATCCTAAAGACAATGGGTACATCTTGTTCTGATCCGCTCATAAGTATAAGAAAGGCTGCAATTTCAGCTCTTTCTGAGGTATGTTTTTTAATAACTAAGTGTCTTCCTTCTCATTTATTCAGGGATATGGGCGTGCTTTGTCTTTTAATAGCCCAAAGTTGAATTATAAATAGACTAAATTTGTAGTCCAAAATGTTCTAGATGAATGAATGTGCGTTCTAGTCATTTGAAAGATGGAAGTATTCGTTACAACTATTTCTTTTGTAGTTGTAAAATCTGATGATTATTTATGTATAACTTACCTTTATATATGGGTTGGTCTAATGACTTATAAATCAATGTCTTTTTCTATTCACTGCAGGCTTTTAAAATATGTACGGATGAAATTGTGACAACCGAATGGTTACATTCTGTTCCTCGGATGATCATGGACAATGAAACTAGCATCCAAGAAGAATGTGAGAACATCTTTCATGAACTAGTGTTGGAGAGAATATCCCGAGCAGGAAATGCGCTCTCTCCAGACAGTGCTTCTCTTCCTAACAGCTGGACCTCTGATTCTAACGATCTAGACAGAAACATTGAATCTTTGTTTCCAGAAGGAGTTTTGATTCTTTTAAGGGAGCTTTGCAACAGCGAGGTTTCACCTTCGGTTAAGAAACTATGTGGAAGTTTGGGAAAAAAGAAACGACTGAAACCAAGAGTTGCCCATGCATTGCAGAGTATCATAAAGGTATCTGAATCACTGTGGTTGAACCGTTCAATGGCAATAAATAAGTGGACAGCTCCTGCTGGTGCTTGGTTCCTTCTATCAGAGGTTTCAGTTTATCTTCCACAATCTATCGAGTGGGAGTTTCTTCACCATCATTGGCAATTGCTTGACAAGAATGAGGTGCAAGGTTTGTCAGAAACCAGTTTATCAACTTTTCCATATTTCATCTAACTGATTTCTGTCTTTATTTGTTGCTATTGGTAATGAGGTTCTGGTTATAATCCTAGTTAAACCAATTCATGAACGTACAATTAATAATTTAGCTACTTTTGAAGGACCAAACGAACAAGGTGATGAACAGGGTGTCGAGTGTAATTCTTCTACATGGGCTGGCAATCGAGTTTGTCTTTTGCAAACAATCTCCAATGTTTCCCTTCAGCTACCAGCAGAGCCTGCTGCAGATCTGGCTGACAATTTGCTGAAGAAAATCGAAAAGTTTAACCTGCATTCTGCTGAGGTAATTATATATGTCTAATCTGATAACCCCAAATCTAAAATCAAGTGCTTATGTTTGGAATGCACAAAACGTTGGTTTGTATCTTAAAGGAAGTATTACCTCAGATAGATAATATTTTCTGGTACTTCTCTGTAAAGAATGCTTGAAGTGAGAATTTGATTTAAGCATGTTTATGGAAATAATTACTGGTTTGAGAATGGAAACATTCATGGTTAATTCGTGGATGGTTAATATGTCTCCATGATCTTAGCCAATGCTATTTAATGACAGGTCGATGCACATGTTAAAGCATTAAAAACTTTGTGCAAAAAGAAGGCGTGCACCTCTGAGGAGTCTGATATGATTGTCAAGAAATGGGTAGAACAAGTTCTATCTAAGGCGTCCAAGGTCACTGAGAAGTACATTGAGGGGGTCTCCAGTAATAATCATTCTTTTACGACACCCGCAGCACTTGGAAGTAGAAAAAAAAAGAGACTGGATCGTGTGTCCAAGAAGTTATTAAAAGCTGTCACAGCAGTGTATACCATTGGATCGTGTGTCATTATATACCCTTCAGCTGACACGACCAAAATTGTTCCGCTGTTGCATACTATCATCACCTCAGGAAATTCTGATTCAAAGCTGAAAACCAAATTGCCACAAGCTGATGTTTGCTTGAAGCAAAAGTCTCCTCCTCTCTATAGCCAGTCTTGGTTGACCATGGCGAAAATGTGTTTGGCTGATGGGAAGCTCGCTAAAAGATATATCCCTCTCTTTGCACAGGTCTGTCAATTTTCTGTTTGCTGATTCCAGTGTCCTTTTATCATTTATAGTTATTTCTCGAAAAGAAAAGTTTTTCATTTCAGGAACTTGATTCATTGGATGGTACTCTCCTTTGTCTCTGCAGTTTATTCAACCTATGTGAACTCATTGATGCTTTCTCTTGTAGGAGCTTGAAAAGAGCGATTGTGCAGCCTTGCGTAACAATCTTGTTGTGGCGATGACAGACTTTTGTGTTCACTATACAGCCATGATCGAGTGGTAAATCAAGCACCCACAACAACATTTTATAAGACTTTTCTCAAATGTCAAACGTTATTGTTACATAACAAAGACTAATGCTGTGGTTACCTGGATAGTTACATTCCGAAGATTACTAAACGTCTTAGGGATCCTTGTGAAGTTGTTAGAAGGCAGACGTTCATACTCCTATCAAGGTTATTACAGGTATTGCTATTCTCCATAAATTCTCTATCTTCTTTTCTTGAAAAATTCTAGGTGAGACGATTAATAAGCAGGTTTGTAATCTTGATTCAGAGAGACTATGTGAAGTGGAGAGGAGTTCTCTTCCTGCGATTCCTTCTGTCGCTAGTGGATGAATCTGAAAAGATACGGCGACTTGCAGACTTTTTATTTGGAAGCATCCTTAAAGGTATGGAAACTCATGGGAACACCCATGAAAGGCATCCCTTTATTCCCTGTTATTGTGAATTCTTTCAGAGAGACATGATATATAGATCTTGATTATCGTCTCCTTATGCACCATCGTGCATACAGTGAAGGCACCACTTCTAGCTTACAACAGTTTCGTGGAAGCTATTTATGTATTAAACGACTGCCACGCCCACAATGGCCATAACAATTCAGACTCTAAACAATCAAGAACAAATGATCAAGCTTTTTGTATCAGGTACTCGTGTTATACATAGCCTGGTTAATGTTGTACACATGAATGCTCATATGCAACTAGTCATTTAGGTGATGGATGACTATAGTGATTCTCTTTGTTACATATGTTTTACAGAGGGAATGATGAAACAGCTAGGTCTAAAAGAATGCAGATTTATATTACACTGCTTAAACAAATGGCTCCAGAACACCTTTTGGCCACATTCGCCAAGTTATGTGCTGAGGTCCTTGCAGCTGCTTCTGATGAAATGCTCAACATAGAAGATGTCACTGGTCAGTCAGTTCTACAGGTAGTTTCCAAATTGCTGCAGGACCTATATTTCTTGTTGTGATTGCCGAGTTCTTACCTGTTTATTTTCTCGGTGTAGGATGCGTTTCAGATCTTGGCGTGCAAAGAGATGCGTTTATCAGTTTCTAGAGGAGCACCATCGGAGACAGTGGAGATGGAGGAAGAAGGCGGAGATTCAAATGCGTTGGCTACGAAAGGAAGATCCATAACGCAAGCTGTTAGAAAAGGTTTGATTCAGAACACAATACCAATCTTCATCGAGCTCAAGAGGCTACTAGAGAGCAAAAACAGTCCTCTCACAGGTTCGCTTATGGACTGCCTCCGTGTCCTCCTCAAAGACTACAAGAACGAGATCGAAGAAATGCTTGTCGCTGACAAACAGCTTCAGAAAGAGCTCGTTTACGATATGCAGAAGCACGAGGCTGCAAAGGCAAGGTCCATGGCTAACCAAGGGGTTGCCTGCGGGACAAGTCATAGAAACGGTGAACCAGAATCAGCACCAGCAGCATGCGAGAGGAAAGTTCGGGACTCGGGATTAGAATCAAGAGTTGTTTCTGCGGCTGCTGATGCGGTGGCAGCTAAGGCGGCTAGGTCGGTATTGAGAGAAGTAAATGGTGGAGCTGCAACGCCGCCTCTGAGCGCAATGAGTGTTCCCAAGCTAAGGTCGAGCCGTGGAGGGAGCCAGGGTGGCCGACCATCGGCTGATGTGTTGGAGTCTCTGAGAAGAAGACCAAGTTTTATGTCTGATGATGAGACTTAGAGGTTAGAACTGAGAGACTCTAGAAATAGCTTTCGCTGTAGATGCATAACTTCAAATAACTGTAGTAGACATTTAAACTAGGGGTGTGTAATTAGTTAAATGAATGTGTGTGAGTAACTAGTTAAATGAATGTCTGTTTTGTGTTTTCTTTTTTTCTCTTAGCAATATATATTACAAAGTTAGAAGGAATACAAAGTTGGAATATTAAATCAGGCCGTAAACGAAAATCTGGTTACTACATCGATAAAAAAGAAACTGTCAAAACTTGTACAAACCATGCGAAAGATCTACCGAAGAAGACATCTATAATCACGGAGGACGGCTGACTGACTTTGAACACCTCAATAGAACCCAATAAAAGAGTAGCCTACGAACAAATCTTCATGCATAAAGCACACTATTAAACCCCATATGGTACAAGAATCATCAGACTAAAAGAAAAACTCAGATAATTGTTTTATGAAAATTAAATATTTTTAATCTATTATTTCTTGTTTGAAAGAATAATTTTGAAATTATCTTTTTTTTTTTAAATATGAAAATTCAAATTGATATTTATTTTGCAAATTTTCTATTTTTTTCTTCTAATGGTAGTTTACTGTCTAACAAAACCGTGATATTTGGATCGGACGAAAAAAATATTTTATAAAATAACTCTATATATTATGTTGTTATATAATATATGTATGAAACCTTAAAACTTATTATATAGAGTTATTTGAATCAGTACCCTATTCTAAATCCATAATTAGGCATATGCTCATATCTAATTTTCATAAATTTCTTTATCTAATATGCCCCTACTTCCTCTCTCTCTTATTTTCTCTCATTTCTTCTCTTTCTCCTCTCAAGTTCTGATTCTCTTCTTCATCTTCTTTCTATCTTTTCTTCCTATTCTCTCGCTCTTTTTTCTTTTTGATAAAAATACAATTTTTTCTCAGATTTCAATATTGATACATCGGTGTTTCTTCATCTTTCTTTTTTTTTTTCCGATTAAGCCTAGAAATTTTTTCAACTCGAAACAATCCACCATGGATCTTCAACCATAAGAGCTTTAGTTCTTAACGATTCCATGATTTCTTCAAAAATTATTCTCCTTTAAGAAACGATCTCCGAATAATATTTATGGTAGTGGAGCAGTCGGTGTTGGTGGTGGTGATGATGGCGGGAGACAAAATTGATAATAAATTTATTAACGTCTACTATAAGGCTTAACAGGTAATATATAAATTAGTGAACATTATTTTATGTTATACAAGTAATAAACGCGTTAACGAGTAAAACACATCATTTAGAAGATAATAAATGATTTAATGGGTAATATATATATATATATATAAAAGTTAGCAAATAATAATTGTATTAGCATGTATTACATTTAAGTTAGCAGATACTAAATATGTTACATAGGTAATAAATGAATTAACAGTCAATTCAATTATAAGTTAGCGATAATAAATATGTTACACCGATAAGTAACGTATTAATAGATATTAGATTTTATGCTATCAGATAATGAATTTATTAACCAGGTACAATATGGATTACTGGGTAAAACCAATATTACCATATGTATACAAAATGAGTTACTTTGGTAACATATGTGTTAGCCGATACTAAATGAGTTATCCCGGTAACATTTTTGGTAGAGATTACTAAATGAGTTACCCTAATAACATACGTTTTACCGGGTAAAAAATCAAGAGACAGAGCATTAAATGACGACAAGGATATTTCTATCATTTGACATGTAAGTCCAAGGGTAGATAATGAATTTAATAAACTGAATGAGTAGTTATTAGATTTTGAAAACTTTTATGGATATTGAGCTAATTAACTCTATTATATTTTTTTTTTTACAAACTAACTCTATTATATATATGTATGTATGAAAACTTAAAAAGGAAGAAAGATGTGTGATAATAGTTATTGTTGCAAAAGTCAAATAAAAGAAGATGAAATACATGTTTTTATCATTCAACATTTTATATAATTTATGTGGAGCTCACACGTCACTAAATAACTTTTTACTTCTATATATACAAGATTATGTAATTTACATTTACACTTACAATAATAATAACAATATTATCCTCCACAAATTACTATTCTTCATAAGAATTCCTAAGAGTCTTGCCGATCAAATCATGTTTTTATACCATTTAAAGTTCTTAATTCTTCACTATTATAATACATTATCAGCACGATCACTTTCCAGTCAGTATAAAATTTAAATTTACATACTGTTATAATGGTGACTTAGTCCCCATATATATATGCTATATATTTTAATTTAAATTGTATATTAATATAGTGGTTGGATTACCACCGTTATATTTATTTTATATATTAGTAATATTATAGTAATCGGCTGAGTAGTCACCAAATCTACGTGGTTGTTTCTTGCACCATAATTATTTATCTATTAAAATTGTAGTGATCGGCCGAGCCGTCACCAAATCTACTATGTGGCCGCCTCATGCACAATAATTATTTACTGTTATAAAATGGATGACTCCGTCACCATAATGTTACTGTAATAAAGTGGATAACTCCGTCCCCATAATGATATAGTTTAAAAGTCTTAACATATTTGGTATATCGGCTGGAAAACCAACACGGGTTTGGACACCATACCTAAGATACTACTCTTAAATGAGAAAGACGTTCATGTCTTTATCATCCCACTTTTGTATCACAATGCCTCGTACCTTATAAATATTAAAGTTCTATATATCTTGGTTGTTATAAATTTATTTGCTTATAAATATTTTGACAAATAAATTTAAGTGTTTCAATATTCAAAATTTTTCAGATTGATTTTACAATGGTGATGAACAATGTTTTCAACGCTATAAACAGTAATTTTAATAGTCATAAAAATATTTTTCAGTCTATAAATACATCTATTTTTCACTCATTCTTCACTCCAACATTTTCTATCATCTCTCAAAATTCCCTCCAAGAAATCGAATAAGCTTTTGATTTGTAAGAAGGTGTCCCGATTACTTTTAGTTTTCTCATTTGTTTGAATTCTTATTCTGATCTACGGTTTATGCATGAGAAACTTTTCTCCTCATGAATTTCACATGTATTTGTTTTTGCTTTTAATTACATTGATTTTTTTTGTAATCGCTTGTATGATTTAAATTAAAGGATCTTAAAAATATTATCTTATTAATATTGTTTCATGATTTCAAATAAGAAATGGATCAATGCACAAACAAAAAAAAAATCAAAGAAATATATCAAATAAGTTCGTATACTAGATAATGGAACAACACACACTATTCTGAAAGACAATAGATTTTTCACTGATCTAAAATCGGTAAAAATTATTGTCAATACAATAGCATGTCCTACATACCTCATTAAAGGCAGTGGAAAGGCTAACTTTATGTTGCCTAATGAAACAAAATTTTCCATTAATTATGTCTTATATTCTCCGAATTCCAAGAGGAATTTACTGAGTTTTAAAGATATATATATATATATATATATCTTCAAGAATATGATACTCAATCATCAATTGAAAATGAAAAGAAGTATATGTATATAATTTCTCATAAGTCTGGGAAAATACTTATACTGAAAAAGATCCCAAAACTTCTTCCTAGTTTGCATCATACTTATATAGATGCATTTGAATCTAACCTCGTGATCAAAAGAAATCTCGAGATTTCATATTGTGGCATAATCCCCTCGGTCATCTAGGCACCACAATGATGCGAAAAATAATAGAGAGCTCACATGGTCATTCATTGAAACCCCATGAGATATGTATAGGAAATAAAATGACATATAATGCATGTTCTCTTGGAAAGTTGATTACGATACCACCGCCAAACAAAATTAATATTGAATCACCAAAATTCCTTAAACGCAGTCAAGGTGATATATGTGGACCTATACATCCAGCATGTGGATCATTCCACTATTTTATAGTGTTGATTGATGCGTCAAGCAAATGGTCGCATGTTTGTCAATTATCATCTCAAAATATGGCATTTGCGAGATTTCTAACTCAAATAATCAAACTGAGAACTCAATTATCTAATTATCCAATTAAAAGAGTTAGACTATACAACGCTGGTGATTTTACATTCCAAGCATTCAATGATTATTGCATGGTAATGATAATTGATGTGGAACACTCTGTAGCACATGTTCATACACAAAATGGTTTGGCTGAGACCATTGATAATGAGATCAAAACTTCCAACCTTTATATGGAGACATGTTATTTTACATGTAGAAGCACTCATTAAGACCAAGTGCACATCACAAATATTCTCCATTATAGTTAGTATTTGGTCGTGAACCAAATGTTTCACATTTATGAATCTTTGGTTGTGCAGTTTATGTGCCAATTGCACCTCCACAACGAACAAATATAGGACCACAAAGGAAGTTAGGAATATATGTCGGTTGTGATTCTCCTTCAATTATACGGTACCTAGAACCACAAATTGGTGACATATTTATGGCACGTTTTGCCGACTGTCATTTTGATGAAAAAGTATTCCCGGTTCTAGGGGAAAAAACAAGCAAGTAGGAAAATATATCAAATGGTTTGTACCATCACTCCTACATCTTGATCCTCCTACAAAACATTCTGAACTAGAAGTTCGAGGAATTTTGCATTTGCAAAACGTAACAAATTAGCTTCCTGATGCATTTGCATATACTAGAACGATAATAAAATCGCATATACCTGCTGCAAATGTTCCTGCTCGAATTGAAATACCACAAGAACGTAGAATATCAGATGATACACATGAGTCAGGAACCTGCTTGAAGCGTGGTAGACCTGTGGGTTTTAAGGATAAAAATCCTAGAAAACGAAAAGAAGCTGGAAAGCAAAATATACCCAAAATAGCATAAAGCGTTTTGGAAGAAAAGAATCAAGAATCTAATGATGCTGTTGAGCATTAAGAATCAGAAAGAAATCATGAGATTTCTATCAACTACATTCATAATTGAAAAATATGGAGTATAAATGATATAGTTGATGACGTTTTCTCATGGCAAAATATATCAATGAAAAGAACAATGATTCAAAGCCAAAATCCGTATATGAATGTCAAAAGAGACATGATTGGTTTAAATGGAAAGATGCAATGCAAGTTGAATTTAATTTACTCAACAAACAAAATGTATTCGGACCTATTGGAGTCACACCTAAAGAGGTGAGGCCGGTCAGATACGAATGGGTTTTCGTTAAAAACAAAATGAGAAAAATGAAATTGTGAGATACAAAGCTCGACTTGTAGCTCAAGGATTTTCTCAAAGATCCGAGATTGATTATGAGGAAACATATACTCCTGTTATGGATGCTATTACCTTCAAATTTCTGATGTATTTAGCTGCTGATGAAAATCTTGAGATGCAACTCATGGATGTCGTAACAACCTAATTATATGGGTCATTAGATACATATATCTATTATGAGAATACCTGATGGATTCAAGATGCCAAAAGCATTAGCATCAAAACCCAAAAAGTTGTGTTCAATAAAATTACAAAAATCATTATATTGGTCGAAACAATCTGGACAAATGTGGTATAATCGTCTTAGTGAACATTTGACAGAAGAAGAATATGTGAATAATCCATTTTGTCCATGTGTTTTCATTAAGAAAACAACAACCGGATTTGTGATTATTACGGTATATGTTGATGATCTAAATATGATTGGAACAAAAGATGAATTACTGAAAACAACGAACTATTTCAAGGGAGAATTTGAGATGAAAAATCTCGGGCAGACACAATATTGTCTAGGCCTACAAATAGAGCATTCTGAAAAAAGCATATTTGTTCATCAATACACATACACTAAGAAAGTGTTAAAACACTTTATCATGGATAAGGCAACTCCTCTTATCACTCCAATGGTCATTAGATCTCTTAATATTGAAAATGATCCTTTTCGATCAACTGAGGAAAATGAAGAGATATTCGGTCCTCAAGTACAGTATCTGAGTGCAATTGGAACTCTTATGTACATATCAAATTGTATTATACCTGATCTATCATTTGTAGTTAACCTTTTGGCCAGGTTCAGTTCATCCCTTACGCGAAGACATTGGAATATAATCAAATATGTCTTCCACTATCTTCAAGGGACTACTCATTTAGGATTATTTTATTCTAAAAATTCAAATGGTCAAATGATTGGTTTTGCAGATGTATGATATTTGTCAGATCCACACAAGGCTAGATCACATACATGATAAATATTTACAATTGGTGGCACCGCTATTTCTTGGCGTTCTAAGAAACAAACACTTGTGGCTACTTCTACAAAACATGTTGAACTCATCGTGCTGCATAAGGTAAGTAGAGAATGTGTATGGCTTAGATTTATCAATATACACGTCCGATCAAGTAGTGGAATCAACTACAGAAATAGAAACAACTATTCTATATGAAGATAATGATGCATGTGTTGCCCAGACGAAAAAAAGATATATCAAAAGCGACATGATGAAACATATCCCTCCAAAATTCTTTTCATACACTCAAGAACTTGAGAAGAACAAAGAAATTAAAGTAAAATATGTTTGTTCGTGCGACAATGTTGCTGACCTCTTCATAAAGTCACTACCCACCACTACATTCAGACATGTTTGTAACATTGGAATGCGCCGTCTACAAGACCTATAAAGATACTCTCATGATCATTCGAGGGGGAGATGGTACAATTGTACTCTTTTTACCTTGCTATGATTTTTCCCAATGAGTTTTCCTAAAAAGGTTTTTAACAAAGCAATGGAAGACAAACCACAAAAAACATTTGTGGAAGTGATCTCCAAGGGAAAGTGTTGCAAAAGTCAAATAAAAGACGAGGAAACACACGTTTTTATCATTCAACATTTTATGTAATTTATGTGGAACCCATACGTCATTATGCGCACACAGTAAAAATAACTTTTTACTTATATATATACACGATCGATTAGATTATGTAATTTACACTTATACTTACAATAACAACAACAATATTATCCTTCTCAAATTACTATTCCTCATTAAAATTCCAAAAAATCCTACCGATCAAATCAGATTTTTATACCGTTTAACACTATTATAACAATTATATCTTTCATTTACTAATGTCTGTGTAATACAAGAGGGTAAGAGTGAGTATTTATAGTGAGGTAGGTCCATAAAACTAAGTCGGTTAAAAAAAAAATTAAATATTCTAATAGATAATTATATATTTATAACAAAATCGTGATACGCCGAACATTAGTTTAAGGATTCAACTCTTTGCGCTTCAGTCCGTCTCTCTCTTTCTAAACCCTAAACGAAGGACGATGCCGGCTCCGACGACGGAGATCGAACCTATTGAACCTCAGTCGCTCAAAAAGCTCAGTCTCAAATCTCTCAAACGAGCCCTTGATCTTTTCTCTCCTCTCCATGGCCAATTAGCTCCTCCTGACCCAGAAGCGTTAGTCTTCTACGATCCCCAATTTTATTTTCCAATCCTCGTTTATTGAATAATTATGAGACCTCTTCGTTGTTTTTATCTTGCAGCAAGAAGATTCGTCTTAGTCATAAGGTAAAATTGAATTTTTTTCTTATTGATTAAATTTCTTAAATCTTCCAACTTTAGGTTTATCAGGTTTTCAAATTTTCAGTTTCTTATAGCTTTGCCACCAATAATGGTTTAATTTTCATGTTTCTTTCTCAATAGCTATAAGCCTTCAACAATCAATACTACTTAAAATGTTTAATTTGCTTAACTCTGCGTATTTCACTGATCAAGCCGATATCTCGAGCTGTGTGTTGTGTTTAAGGATGATTTTGAAAGTTTCTTTTATACAGATGAAAGTAGCATTTGGAGGTGTAGAACCGGTGAGTCAACCGCCACGTCAACCTGACCGCAGTAATGAACAGACAGGCGCCTCGAATGCTCTTGTCCCAGGTGTGTTTTTCCATATCATTTGTTTGTTTGTGTTCCTCAAAGATAAAACCCAGTTTCCTGTATGAGTTTCTCTTTAACGCATTGCAGTCTTGTTGTATTGGAAAAGCTTAAAATTCTGCTTCATGAATTTATGCAGGTCCAGAAGGGTCCAAGAGTATGCAAAAAGGTGTACCGGAGAATGCTCTTGTTGTTGGTCCAACTTTACAGTCTAAAGGCTTGTAAGTATTCCCTTTTTCCATTGATTTCATTTTGATGTCCTACATTGTCGCGAGGATGCTCATAATAATATATTGGTTCCGAATTGAAGGAACAATACTGGTCCCTCAGGCAAAAGCACCACCATCATACCTGCAAATGGATCTTCATATCAAAGGTTTTTTGTCTCGTCCTTATCCTTGTTTTTATTCTTGATCTGCAATCTGGATTGCAATACATTATTTGCATCCTCAGGTGTAGGTTGTTCTCGGGCATGCAAATTAGACTTCCTTAAGCAAGAAAAACTTTTAGGATGTACTTATACAGTAGTTTCTAGCTCTGATTCTTTTTGTTTGTTGTGTGCCCCTCTGCTGGTTATAGAAATCTTTCAACTGCTGCATTAATGGAGAGAATACCAAGTAGATGGCCCCGCCCTGAGTGGCATGCACCGTGGAAAAATTACAGGGTAAAATCTGTGGCACAACACTGTTGCTGCATCACACTGATATCGGCCTTTTGTTTTTCTACAGATGGCTCGTTCTGTTCATTTGAGGAGTTTCTTGACTTGCGGTTGATTGTTGTTGTCACAGGTCATTCAGGGGCACTTGGGTTGGGTCAGATCTGTCGCATTTGACCCCAGTAATGAATGGTTTTGTACTGGTTCAGCTGATCGTACCATAAAGGTAGTAGAAATGATTCCTGCTTGTATATAAATCCTCATTTCCTGAATCTGTTTTCTTGTTATACACATATCTCATGATACAAGACTTCCATTCTCTGAACTTATGTTGCACCTTAGTGATTCCAAAAAACCTCAACTTTAAGATTGTAGTACGCTTACTTGTGATTACTCACTAGATATGGGATGTAGCAACTGGAGTTCTGAAGCTAACACTTACTGGGCATATTGAGCAAGTACGAGGTTAGCCTCTTAAATTTCTTCCTGTTTATTTGATTGACATCTAAATAATTAACACTTGCTGAACAAGTTTTGGGCTTCTTTTTGTTGCAGGCCTTGCTGTAAGCAATCGACATACCTATATGTTCTCTGCTGGTGATGACAAGCAAGTCAAATGCTGGGACCTTGAGCAGAATAAGGTTACAACTCTATTCTCTTTCTTATATGAACATCTCAATGAACTTCTCATATCTAATGCTCTTGGAATTTTGCTTTTATTAGGTTATCCGATCTTATCATGGTCACTTGAGTGGTGTCTATTGCTTAGCCCTTCACCCAACTTTGGATGTTCTACTAACTGGAGGTCGAGACTCTGTCTGTAGGGTAAAAATATTACTGATAATTATATATGTTGTGTGTTATTAGCAGAAGTATCATTCTGCGTATTTTGGTGCTTGAACTTATAAAATGTCCATGTTTACATTTTTGCAGGTGTGGGATATTCGTACCAAAATGCAAATTTTTGCACTCTCGGGGCATGAGAACACCGTTTGTTCTGTTTTCACTCGTCCAACAGTATGTTTCCTTCCATTGGAACTTGTCATGGTTTTCAAATTTCTTGTCAAAATCATTTTTTTTTTTAATAGTAACTGGAATTCACTTTGATCCATGATGTTGCAGGACCCACAAGTTGTCACTGGATCCCATGACACGACCATTAAATTTTGGGACCTCCGTTATGGTACATCTTGTCATTCTAACCATTGTTTGGATCTGAAAGCCATTTTTTCTCACATTCCAGCTCGTTGGATAATCAGGAGCTGCAAGTATGTAGTTTTAATTGATATTGCTTGATTGTAACATGTAGGCAAAACCATGACAACTCTTACACATCATAAAAAGTCTGTACGGGCAATGGCCCTCCATCCTAAAGAGTATGTATAGTTGCATTGCTTCTACTTTATTTTTCCAACAGTAGTCTATAAGACGCTGCACCTGAACTTTTCCTAATGTTATCTCTTGTTTTTCATTATAGGAATGCTTTTGCTTCTGCATCGGCTGACAACACCAAAAAATTTAGCCTTCCAAAAGGAGAGTTTTGCCACAACATGCTGTAAGTCTCTGCTAGATAGATATATAACCCATTCTTTTGTATCTCCAATGGTTTTGAAATAAGAGTTGTAGGTATAAATTATTATTAGTTTCGTTTTGTTGCTGGGTTTGAACAATGTTTGTCTTCATGGAACAGTTCTCAGCAGAAAACCATAATTAACGCAATGGCTGTAAACGAGGATGGTGTAATGGTCACCGGAGGTAATAAATTCATTTCTTTATACTTTTTTGTCTTGTTATTGTTTTTATGTAATAATAAAAGGGGTGAGACATAGTCGTCTTGAACTAAATCGATTCTATATATGTGCAATGAAGGTGATAATGGAAGCATATGGTTCTGGGACTGGAAGACTGGTCACAGTTTCCAACAGTCAGAAACTATTGTACAGCCCGGTAAGTACATGTATAACTTGATTCGTGTTCCTTTTCTCTTGATCTGCTGCTTGTAATGTTTAGATGTAGAAAGTCTAGGTATGATAAATCACCATTAAACGTAATTAAGCTTGAATCTTAGGGGTAGACCCAAATGTTAGAAGTTTATGATTGAGCTCTAGGTAACCAAGAAAGTTGGGTTTAGGGTTAATGTAAATGCTTATTGGGTTTTAAAAGCAATAGCAGTGGGGGTCCTTATATGATGTGGTTGGGTATATGGCAGGTTCATTGGAGAGTGAAGCAGGTATATACGCAGCTTGTTATGATAACACAGGTTCAAGATTGGTAACATGCGAGGCTGATAAAACGATTAAGATGTGGAAAGAAGATGAGAATGCAACTCCAGAAACTCATCCTATTAACTTCAAACCACCAAAGGAGATTAGGCGATTCTAGGAACACCTCTTTCATTTTTGGTCGGATTCTAGTAACACCTCTATATGTATGGTTTTTGATTCTGTTTCTTGGGCCAACTTGTCTTCTCGAAGATTATAAGGGTGCCTTGTTTTGGGGAGAGAGTAAAATGGGGCCCATGTACTTTTATGCTTCAAGGCATTTGTAATCTATAGTAGATGATGATGTACCTTTACGTTGAGAGTACATTTTTGCTTTCGAGAACAAGGTATCGAATGTGCCTTTTAGCATCTTAGACACAGTTCTTAATTATGTTAAGATTGACCTAACATCGTCAGATCTATTGCAAAGTCATGACACAATCCCTTAGAAGCTCATATGTACGTAACTTATAGTAAAATAATACCTTTTGATTTGATATCTGCCTGAACCCAATGAATCCAAAGCAATGAAACACTGAATTGTAAACAAAAGAAAATGTTGAAATAACATAATTGAACGCCAAAGCTGCACCAAAAGAGACGATGCTAGCTAGTGAGCTCGTTTGCACAATGACAACTGTTTACTTTGTTTGTAATAGTTGTTAATACGTATTCCTAGTAGCTATCATCATTCAGATCTGACCGACCTCTTGTGATCTTTTGTACCAAAAGTTACTTATTGACTTTTCATTTTTCTTTTGTACCTACATTTGTTTTTACTTCTTTTATGTGTTTCACACCTCGATTCGTGTCCTTTTCTCTTTAACCAAAAACGATAAAAAATAGTTAAGCTGTAGTTTAATCTAACCAAGAAATTACAACCATATTACTCATTGTTTCGAAAAAAACCTACAAAATCGAAAACTTATGTAGAACCAAACCCTAAGCTAGAGTAGTC
This sequence comes from Lepidium africanum, assembly GCA_900406405.1. Classification (NCBI taxonomy): domain Eukaryota; kingdom Viridiplantae; phylum Streptophyta; class Magnoliopsida; order Brassicales; family Brassicaceae; genus Lepidium; species Lepidium africanum. Next base: position 122,196 of record OVAX01000039.1, read on the forward strand.
GGCAGCCATCAATTCACATTATTGGTGACAGTAATGAACGAGTGGGCCCACAGAAAGGCCCGTGAGCCCAAATATCTGTCGTATAGTCATATATAATCGCGCACAAACTCAAAACCCTAAAGACTCTCAGAAACCATCACCGGTGAAAATCTGACGGCGGCTTAGCACCGTTGGCTACTGCAAAAGGCATTGTTTCTTCTTAGGCCTTGGAAGAGTATAACGATCATTTTTGCGGTAGCTAAAACGCTAAGCATGATCGTCATTTATATATCTAAATCATAAGTATTATATATATATCGGAATAAGAAAATGGCCTCTCGTTCACTCTCAAGCGCCGTCAAATCTCTTTGCTCCGCCACATGCGGCAGTCTTTCTGGTTCAATTGTCTTAAGGTATTTTTAGTTTAAATGATCCCTTTTTTTTTGACAAGTTACAGTATTATATATTGTCATTCGCAATATAATAATACATGTGTAACAATAATCGTGCATGATATTTATACGTTTTATTTTTCGGGTAAAGATTTTAATATGTTATTTATTTTTCTTTTTTTTGGTTATATTATTTAGTTATTCTGTTCGACAACATATATAGTTTATACCTGGAAAGTAAAATATACATAATCATGTAGTAATTATTGGTAAATTTGTAGGAGTTACGTTGCGAGAACGGAAAATATGAGAGCAGGAGGATTGAGTAAGGGAGGTTCGAGCAGAGTAAAAGTGGGGAAAGTCGAAGAAAGAGCATTGGATCAAGAGGCAGAGTCTGCATGGGGCCCAGATCCAGTCACTGGCTACTACAGACCCTCCAATCGTGCGGCTGAGATTGATCCAGCGGAGCTCAGGGACTTGCTTTTGAAAAACAAAGTCAAGTCTCTCTGAGGGTTTTTATTGGTTTGTTCCTTTTCTTATGTGTTTTTGTCTTGAATTGTTTGTATTGGCTTGGGCGGTCAAAGATTCTGTTTATTTAAGTGACTAGGAATGATATAGCAGAAAGTGATGAGGATAAGTTTATAGTGTTTACAGAAATAGTTAATAACGTTTACGAGAGAAGTTCAGCATAATTATATACTTTAAGATTGATCTAAGCCTAGGAAATAATCCAGGTGAGAATGTTTTCGGACGATTCTTCTTCTCTTTTATAGGGGAATGTCGTACCATTTCTTCTTAAGTTGGTGCTGCTACCTAGTCTTGGGCCTAGTAAACGGTCCAGAAGACCTGCTAACACGCTGAACAGGCTGAGGCGGCAAATTAGTATATTGGCCCAGCCATAATGTTTTGGATCTGTCATGCTGGATCAGTTAGTGGACCGAGAATGATGAACGACCCCAACATAAATCCATCTGTATCTCCTGGAAATTAAGTAAAAACAAAGATAGTATTTACCATTTACTAGTTAAATATATAAGAGATAATTACAGAAAAGGTATTAAAATTTTTGTATCTTATGAGAATACATCATAGACGGCACTTCTTACATAAACAAGTTCTCCTAGTTGTGTGAAAAGTCAATTTTGCCCTGTTGGGTTGCAGCCTCTACGTTTTCCAGCTTCCGATATATATATTTTTTTCGTTTCATCTTCGCACGTGTCATCTTCATTCGATGAAGGTTTTGAAAAACTCAGAAAGCTTCGGTATACCCCGATGGTGGAGATGCGGAGTCGCCAGAAACGGAGTCGATGCCGGTTAAGGTTGATTCAGTTGCTGCTAGAAATCGCAAATTGGAGAGGCAGAGATCAATACCTCTCGGTGGTCTTCAGAAAAGCAAATCTCGAGGGTTTAAGAGGGAGGCATCGGTTAGGGGAAAAGAAGTTGAAACCAAAACTTCTGGGTTGTTGCATGTTGGAGTTGAGCAGTCTGTACGTCGTTCAAAGGGTTCTGCTCGGAAGGGAATGTCTGATGATGGAATTGGAGATTATATGAAAGGTAAATTTCGTCAAGCAATTCTCCTAATTTTAGTTAATTTGTTTACTTAATCTCAATTGCACGCTATCTAAGTTGTTGGTTGTTCAGTCCGTTGTTTGTAATTTATGTGATGTTAGCAAGTGCCATTTTTATTCTCTGCTTTTTGGTAGTACGAAAATGCGTAACTTCTTATGTGAGATTAGCTTCTCGTATTGTATAGCCTGATTTGAAAGCTGTATCTTTTATTGCCTGCATGTTGTTGTTTTATTTTGTCTTTCTAGTTCTTGTAAATGAACTCACTGTTTAAGTCATCCTTACATTGTGTAAACCTGTGGTATGCGTTTCTACTCGTCGTCTTGATTGTATTTTTTTTTTGTCAGCATCCGTTGTTGGTTCTGCAAAAGTTTTTTTATCACTAATTCATGCTTATTCTTATGTCATGTTGTTTCCAATTCGTTGTTCAGCGATCCTTATGGGTATATAGGTTTTCAGGGTTTTGTCTTTCTTATCCTTTCTCTGAGAATGTCAAGATGTATTAAGCATTTGTTCATTTTTTATTTATTTTTGCTCAGTGTATTCTTATGTTATAAAGATACATGCCTCTTCTCTTTATGTTAGTTTTATTTTGCTCTCCTTGTAACTGTTAATTTTGTAATGTTTGCTATTATTTTTAAGCTTAGTTGTTCTCTCATTGTCTGATTGTTACCTGTCTTTATTTGTGGTTGCTGGGGTATGCATTTGTGTTGGTCCTTTGGCTTGTTTTCTTATGTTTAAAATCTCTCATTTGCTCCTCCGAGAGTTCTTCTATTTTTATTGTCTTTGTATTTCTGCTTGGGCTTAGTTTTTGTTGTTAAATTCCTTGCCTCGGGCATCTTTGTTCGTATATCACGCTGTTCCTAATAATCTCTTATTGGACCCTTATCGGGTATTATCTGATTATTTTGTTGTCATTAACCACTTTGAGTGTTAATGTGTTTGACTTTGATTTGTAGTACTTGTTTTATGCAATTTTTAATGTCAATCTTTTGTTATATGTAGTTGTCATGGTCGTATTGACTTCGCAACTCATTTCCCATTGTTTCACATTTTGTATTTTTAACTCTTTCTTATTGTTTTCTTTTGGTCTTGTCGTGTAAATGGTAATGTCAACCACATTTAGGAGCGCCTTTGTGGTTTCAGTACTTTTTCCTTCTTCTATTCAAATGTTATAACTTGCTTGCTTCTTGGGTTTGTGTTATTGTTATGCTATTTCTTTAAGCAATTTTTGTTTCGACATTGTTTCTGTTATATTTGTGAATTGTGGTTTTCTTATTGTCTTCTTAAACTGTCATTCACTTATAATTGAATGAATACTTTGCATCGAGTATTTCAGATAATATATCATTTTATAAGAAAAATATTTTCAAGCGATGGAAAATACTAGTAATACTTGACATCTTTGTTGGAAACTCATTTTTGTCAACAAAATTCCATTATATCATAGGTGAGTATTGTTGGAAATTATATGTGTAAACAATTCCACAAATTCAGCTGTTACAATTTGCACATAATACAATTTAGCTCAATTCTATAATATTTATTATTATTTGAAATATTAACTAATATTTAAATAAATATATAATTAATTGTAACTAACAAACTAAGTCATGACAAGTGACATTTAGTTCAGTGTCAGACGGTAAGTCCACTAAATGGCATGTAGGGATTAGTCTCACCGCCTACATTATATAGAAACTTGGCTAATGGGCCGATCAGTTGTGGCCCAATGTTGACAAAAATAAAACAAAACTAAGTCGTGTATTCCCATTAGATATGGACACTCAATACATGTATTGATTAAAATCAGACTTTTCAAGTTTTCAGGTTTTCGATTTTACTCACTTCACACCTATTCGAATTTCTAGATTTAGTTCGGTTCAATATAGATAGGGTATATTCTGATTGTGATAGTTAGATCCAAATTTCATGTTTATCATTCGGTTTTAATTAAATTCAAATTTATGTATTTTTTCGAAATAAAAACAAATTAAGATTTAGTAAAAATAGTTTAAGATGTAAATGAAAATTTGAATGTTTTGGATTTTTGGTTATTTCGTTCCAAAATGAATAATAATATCATCAAATTTATGATTATAATTTTGAATATTTAAATACTAAAATTTTAATAAAATTTTTTCTTAAGTATATAATTGTATTAAATGTATATTAGATATCCCATTTAGTTTTCGGTATGACTCAAATTCGGATTTAGATTTTCACGTATATGAAACTAGGTTTTAATTGACTATTTAACCAATTATAGTTCGATTTGATATATTCTATTTTAGACTGAATTTATTTCGTTTTTATAGGTTACTTATTTAAATATATATATATATATATATATATATATCAACCAAAATATTTTTAGATGTTTAATTTTTATATAGTATATTTAATAATTATTTAACTTCTAAGTATTAGTTAAATTTTTCAATAACTCTTATTTATAAATTAAGATGTTTTATAAGGTACAATATTATTTACTTTTGTACTAAACTAATATTTCAAATTATACTAAATTCAGCTGATTTCTTTGTTACAATTTGATTTTAACTTATTTAGCTAGATTTCGTTAAAAATATAAAATAAAAGTTCAGTCATATTCCACATTCAACCATATTTAGGTAGATTCAGCTATTACAATTTAGACCCTATACTTGTAAAAAATTACTTCTATTTTATTCTTTAACTATCCAATAGTTTTTGCCCCTAAAGGTAACTGATTACAATAAACAATATATATATATATATATATATATATTATGTCTTTTTGAGTGAACACAATATATATGTTTTGTTACTCGGTGTGATCTTTGTTATCAGTAAAAGAATATGTAAACCAAAAACAACGAATAGAATTTAGCAAATATTTTAAAATTATAGTAGATGTATACTATGGTCAACAAAACAAGATAATTTCATTATAAAACTAGTGTGTTACCATTGTCCTATAGTTGTTGACAACAGCAAAGACAACAAAGATCTAGCAGAATAGAATGGTGTTCTGTTATGTCCATATATAGTAGGCTATTTAAGTAAACTCTATTACAAATGGAGTCTTCAGTATTTAGAATGTGATGTAAATAAACAGCCTTTAGTAGGCTGTTTAAGTAAACTCTAATGTATGAGTTTCTTAGTCACCGGTCACAATCCATAATGAATCATGTAATTTATTTTTTTGAAAAAACGAGCATCTACTTAGTTTTTTCATTATAAAAACTATAGACTTATATTTATTTTACCGAGCATCTACTTATTTATATTATCATTAACTGGTTTTTTTTTAATCAAAAACTTAATTGCGGTACAGTAAACAACATCCAAGAAAATATGTAATGCCTTAAAATCGATCCGATTTTGTCCAAGAAAGAACATACACAAAATCGAACGCCAACAATAATGAACAAAAACTGCAGATTTATATTTATAAGAACCAGAATCAAAACACTCTTTACGAAAATAATGATTATCTATTTTTTGGTTTACTTGGAAAAATAATCTAAAAGTGCTTTGTTGTAAATAATATAAGAAATTAAGAGAGGAGAGGGACTTGTGATGTAAGGCCTTCCTCTTCATCTTCACCAATCTCACTCAAACCATTGTTTAAACCAACCGGTTTGGCATTTCTGTAAATTCCATAAAGTATGAGTTGCATTGTCCCAAAGACAAACCCCACTCCATTTGGCACCTACTCAATTTTAACCACAAAAACAAAATTTAATTAAAATTTTAATATAATCAAAAAATTTATATCATTTTCAACAGCATAATCAAATGCAACGTCTATCCGAAATCTCAAGAAGACGCATTTGGCAGTGACCCCACAATATAATAGTTGTTGCGTTTGTAGACCAGACACTTTTATAAACAATTAGTATATTTTCCAAAATATCTGCAAACAAAATCATTTGTGTTTGATGTTGGAGACTTGGAGTCCACCAATCTTTTTAGGCATATGCATAAAATCGAGATTTTCTTCCAGAAGATCTTTTGTTTTTTTTTGGAATAAATTGTGTGGCAAGACATTGACATGGTCACAGGTACGAAGTCGTGTACAGTGTCAAAATAAACGACAAAATATTTGGTTTCATGTAATAATATTTATGATAAGTTTTCTTCTCTTGTCCTGTAAGAGTAAAGAGAGTATTAGGGGTAAAAGAAACACAAACTTTACTTACGAGTAGAAAAACGTCGTGTTGGAGTAAAGCATAAACGCTCCAAATCGCGCCGTTTAAGAAAAGGAAAAACGACAACCAAAACGGCATGTATTTCACGCTCTTTGTCGTCACTACTGTTTTCTGAAAATAGGTAACATTATTAGTCTACTACTAAACGACAAACGAGATGTAATCAACTCAAATCTTTTACTAATTATTAATTGCCCCGGAAATATTAAAAATAAGATGATTTGTATGTCTCAATCTAAGATTTGTATATATAAAATATAATGGACCCACCAAGTCGTGGTGTATTAAAGAAATATTGTGACGCATATTAAAAAGAAAATCTAATTGACGAACAATTTATGTGACTACGATTTTTTTAAGACATGCTTAAAAATGTCATATAGTGGTTGGTTTATATTTGATGATTGCAATTTGCATTTATGAACGAAATATAATTTTTTCTTTCTTAACTGCCACCAAAAATTATCACTGATTTTATATCTGAAGGAAAAAATTACTAATCAAATAAACCACATTCGAATTCCAATAACTAAAAGACAAACTTACTAATTATATATATAAGATAAAAGAAAATCATTATGTTTGTAAAATTTAAGTCTCGAGACCAGCTGGGTCGCTGGACAGCAAGCTTTTGTTTTGAATATACCCAATTAAAAAATTAATTTCACGCAATTTCAAAAAGGACAAAAGTAGTTGTGAACAATGACATTACTCTATGATAAAACGTGGGTAATATAAAAAATCCCTTTACCAGATTAATAATATAAATGAAGATTAATTTTTTGAGAGATATATAAATGAAAGATTAGTAATGAACTTACCATAGCAGACAGAGGAGAACCATACATTATAATGTTGAGACCAGCTGATATAAAACCCATGGATTCAGAACGCATCTTCTCATCTTCAAACGCACTTCTCGTCGCCACAATCGCTGCGATTGGGAAACACACGTTCAATATCGCTACCACTATTATTGTATTCAACTGTAAAAAAAGAGAAAAAAGAAACCCATTAATAATATATTAGGGATCCCATTAAATTATACAACCAAACACAAAGAAAAAAAAACACAAACATATCTGAAGTTCAATTACAAGAAAATGGAATAACTTTACAAGTCATCCTAGTATATAATATAACAAGTGGATCACATATTTTAAGCAACTTGACATTAGGTAAGAAAAAGAAATTAACAATCTAATAAAAGTGAGACACAAAAATCTGAGGCTCCGATCCAAATCTAAATAATAGATTTCAACAAGCTATCATATAAGAAACACAGAAGATCATCTATATATATATATATATATGTAAATAATTAGATAAATAAGAAGAAAAAAAGAAAGAAAAAGAACCTTGAGATGTCGAGGGGCATAAAAGAGAAAAAGAGAAACGTAAATGGTTTCAACAAGAGCACCAAAGCCATTGACGGTGGAGACAAGATATTCGCCGGGAGTGACGATGCCGTAATATGTCCATAGCGATGATCCTAACAACGTGCAAATATACGGCAAGCTTTTATACTCCTCCGTCGATCTCCGCTTCACTATCTTCCAAAATGTCTCCCTAATTCATATATTTGGACCGATCAGTCAATTATCTAATAACAAAACGTTATAATATATATGTGTGTGTCATAAAAAAATCTAGAAAGAGAGCTCACAGGGGTGAGAGGAAGACGAGAACAGAGATTACATTTCCTGCGTCAAACGCAAAATTAGAGAAATATAGTTATGTATCTATATTTATCTACACACTTACATATATGTTATATAGATATAGACAGAAAGAGAGAAAGATTAAGAGGACACGTGCGAAGAATGTGTATATTACCTATAAGACCGATATAGAAACTTGGTTCTGCCATTTTTGGAGAAAGAGTTTCTGAAAGGGAGGGAGACAGGAAGAGGGAGAAGAGGAGAGACTACTTAATTCGGGGAAACGTGAACGTGTCTTTTCGTTTTTATATATATATATATATATATTTTTTCCATCATTAATCTGTTCACACTTTAATGGATGTTACTATGTACGCAAATGGTGTGAGTCGTTAGTATCCCACGAAGAATGAGAACACACCAAAAATCAATTATTTGTGTAAAATAAATTATTAAAATTATTTACAAATATATATATATATATATACTAAATCATTTTATTATATGACTGAAGATTATTTTCATTTTATTAGAATAAAATTACAAATATATATATATTGACATATATATATATTGATATATATATCTTCTATATAATAAAAAGGTAACATGACTTTAAATAATGTGTTACATTTTTAGTTTTGGACTTATTGAGTTTATTGCTAGACAAACTATTGTAACATTTTTATATTTATAAATTCCAAAAATATTTTCTATATAATAAAAAAACGAACTTTTTAAAACAAACAACTTTTAGTCATGTGTTATATTTGTTTTTATGGACTCTGTTACGTCCATTAGAATTTAGTTAATTGTTTGTGACAAAATTATTATACAATATAAATATAAATAAATATATTACATATATTTTTAAAATAATAGTATTTAAAATACTCGAAATTGATTATACAAACCTATTAAAACAATTCGGGACTCCTTTTTTTGGGCACAAAACCTTCTTTCTCGTTTAGAGTATTCCAATTCTAAAGAGAATAGAACTATTTGGTACTTTTGTCATTGGAATCTTATCAATCCACGGTGGTTAGGGTTACTCTTCTCCCTTACGCAGCCGCTTATACTCATTTCTCTCTGTTTGTTCTCGAATTTAAACGGAAAAATGTCCACCGCCATGGACAAAGCCCTTCTGGCTATGTCTTTAGAAGAAGAAGATGATTCACCGTTCAAAATGCCGGATCTTCCCAAGTACAGCTCGAGTGGTACTAACTCGCTAAGCCTCATCGGAAAATTGTTGAACCCGGCGCAGCAAAAGATGACAAGCCTTATCTATAACATGCCAAGGAAATGGCAAAAAAAGGACAGAGTTTGAGGAATTGCCCTTTCCAGTGAACGGTTTTAGTTCATTTTTAACTTCGAACACGATCTTGTCGAGGTTTTAGAAAAAGGTCTTCACACCTTCAATGATTGGCCTATTGCTATTGAAAGATGGTCTCCTAACCCTCCACCTGACTCGCTCCAGTATATTCCAATCTAGATACAAATCCGCAACATACCCATCAACTTCTATACTAAAGAAGCTATCACTGTCCTTGGAGAGTTGGTAGGTCAAGTTACAGAAGTTCTCTTTGAAGAAGACAAGCCTTAAACCCAGGATTTTGTGTGAGTCAAGATCAAGCTCGATGTGTCTAAACCTCTCAGAAAATCCAAGGAGACTCTGCTTCCTGACAATCAACTTACATCAGTGTATTACTTCTATGAACGAGAACAGAAACAATGTTATGTTTGTCAACGGACACCCATGAGCAAGATATTTATCTGATATCCTTCAAGAAGAATCAGGAAAAAGCAATTGGAAGGAAATTAGGCATCAAACCTGTTTTGATTACCACAAATAATAAGATCATCAAAGAGACCAACCCTCTCTTTGGCATTCTATAAACAAGTTGGTCCACATCATGTTCTTAACCGTCCTAAGATTGCTCCTGATGTACTGAATGGAATGCGTGAGTATCTTTTGGCTGCACCAGGGGATGAAAGAATTGCTCGTGAAGCTCGGGTAAAGAAATATGTCGTTGATGCAGAGAGAGATCCCATGACACAGAAAACTGTTCTGAGACTTGGGCTACCTCCAATTATCTCCACTGATCTTGACAAAGGAAAGGGGTTGGTCTTTGGATACGACACTTCAAATTCAACTGATACATCAATCTTGATGCCTAAAGCGCCAAAAAAACTACTCTCTGATGCTATCAAGGCAGTTAACCCCTTATCGATTTTCCAATTTTCTTTGGAACCTTGTTCAACGGTACAAGCTTCTTCCTCTTTGGAAGAAGGAGCTTCCGGGACAATGGTGAGAAGGAACAGAAATCGTAAAAGCCCTCATAGCTCCAAGAGGTTTGGATCAAGAGGTACTACACCTGTTGAGGGAGGTCCTTTTCCTAAGAAACTGGGAGTAACAGAAGGGCAGCTTGATAAGAGAAAAGGTGAGGTTCAAGAGATTCAGATAAAACAAGTGCCTAAGAAGGCGAACAGTAGGATGATCCTCGACGTGGGATCATCCCCAGATCAATGAGCATAGCTAGCTGGAACTGTCAGGGATTAGGGCGGCCTCAAAACTTGACAGTTCCACGTCTCATGGAAATACGTAAAAAGTATTTCCCTGAGATTCTGTTTTTGATGGAAATGATGAGCAAACGTGATGTTCTAGTTGATTTTCAGGAATAACTTAGTTATGAAGGTGTATATTCAGTAGAACCAGTAAGTAGATGCGGTACTCTTGCTTTGTTTTGGAAGAAAGGAGTCTTCATTGACTTTCTTCATGTAAATAAGAACTTGATGGATGTAAAAGTGTAGCTTGGAGCACAATCCTTTTTCTTAACTTGTACATATGGTAACCCGGTTACATATCTCAGACATTTGGTGTGGGAATGTCTCGTTTGGGAGTTGCACGGAATGATAGTTGGTGTCTCATTGGAGATTTCAATGATATTTTGCATAATGGACAGAAGATTGGCGGTCCTCTAAGAGTTAACTCTTCCTTCAACAACTTTTGTTACATGTTGAATGCTTGTCATATGAAGGAATTGAGTAGCACGGGTAATACCTTTTCTTGGGCAGGAAGACGTGGTGACTTATGGATTCAGAGTAAGTTGGATAGGAGTTTCAGGAATCCGCTTTGGTCCTTACAATTCCCTGCAGCTTCCCAACGGTTCCTAGACTTTAAAGGATCAGACCACATGCCGGTGATTCTCTTTTTCACTCATTCTCAGGAGACATACCGTGGATATTTTAGATTTGACAAAATTAACCAGTCATTAGTTAAGGAAACAGTTGAGGCTGCTTGGACTAAATATGACAACTCTTGTAACCATTCAGTGTCAGATCGAATATGAGTTTGTAGAAAGGAGCTGAGTCTATGGAAAAAATCTGCAAATGTCAATTCAAAAGATAGATTATCACACTTGCAGGTACGGTACGAACAAGAAATAGCTATTCAATGTCCCTGTTTTGACGGATTGGCTTACTTGAAACGAGAAATTGTCAAAGCTCACAGAGAGGAAAAGACCTTTTGGCAACAAAAATTTAGACAAAAATGGTTAAAGGAATATGACTGCAATACACGATACTTCCACACTTTAGTCAAAGCCAACATGTCTAAATTAGGAGTGGTCTCTTTAATTGATAATGTTGGGTTTTCTCACAAGACAGAGAGATCAAAAGGGGAACTTGCAGTTTAGTACTTTGAGCAGATGTTCACATCTTCGAAGCCTCAATTAATTCACACTTTCTTTGAGGGTTTTGTTCCAAAGGTAACGTCTGAACACAACTTGTCTCTAATAGCAGAGGTTACAGATTACGAAATACATGATGCAGTATTTTCTCTGAAAGCATCTAGTGCTCTGGGAGCTGACGGAATGACATGCCTATTCTTTCAAAAATACTGGGACACAATTGGAGCCAAACTCAGATAAGAAATTAGAGGTTTCTTTTCTGATGGTACTTTTGATAGGGAATGAAACTACATAATAATCTGTCTAATTCCCAAAAAAGACAATGCTGAAAAAATGAGTGATATGAGACCCATCAGTCTTTGCTCCTTTATGTACAAAATAATCTCATAGGTGTTGGTTACAAGATTAAAGCGAATCCTTCCATGGTTAATATCGCCCAATCAATATGCATTTATGGAGGAAATATTGATGATAGATAACATCACCATTGCATATGAGATTATCCATGGGCTGGAACAAACCCCAAGCTGGCATCAGGTTTCTTAGCTCTCAAATTAGACATGTCCAAGGCCTTTGATAGAGTTGAATGGGACTATTTGCAAGGTCAGTTATCTGCTTTAGGTTTCTCGGATCTTTGGGTCAAATGGATTATGACTTGTGTCAGTATAGTCACTTATTTAGTTTTGCTCAATGGTCAAGAACATGGTTTTATCACTCCACAAAGAGGGCTCAGGCAAGGAGAACCTCTCTCACCCTTCTTGTTTATTTTGTGCTCTGAAGGGCTAACACATCTGTTAAATAGAGCACAAGAAAGAAATATGATCAACGGAGTAGCCTTCTCAGATTACGGTCCAAGCATTCATCACTTGCTATTTGCTGATGACTCGCTATTTCTGTATCATGCTAATTCTGAGCAATGCACCACTTTAAAGAACATCCTTTCTCTGTATGGATCTTTGATAGGGCAAGTAATCAATCCTTCCAAATCCTCCTTGACTTTTGGTAGCCGGATTGAAGAAGGTACAAAACAAGCTATCAAATCGATTTTTGGAGTGGTTAATGAGGGTGGAGCAGGAACATACTTAGGTCTTCCCGAGTGTTTCAATGGTTCGAAGAAAAACATGCTTGCATTCCTCCATGAAAAGCTCAAGAACAGACCCTCATGATGGTTTTCTAGAACGATGTCACAGGGAGGGAAAGATATCCTTATCAAGATAGTCGCCATGGTAATGCCAATCTATGCCATGTCTGTCTTTCAACTTCCAAAATCAACTATCTCAGTGCTCACAAGTTGGTTCAAATGTTCTGTCCAGAAGATGTGTCACATATATTACGAATCAGGCCAATTGCAGACTTGCCCGATTTCATTACTTAGAAGCACAATAGAACAGGATAATACACGGTCAAGTCGGGCTATTGGCTAGCAGCAACCACACAGAAGGAAGTTCTCATTGCAAAAGCCACTCAGAGACCCTCAATCAATGATATCAAATCCCTAGTTTGGTAACTCTTGGCACCTAGAAAGATACAAACCTTCTTATGGAAGGTCCTTAGTGGAGCAATTTCTGCAGCCTCCAATTTAGTGACTAAAGGAATTAAGATTGATCAAAGATGCCTGGTGTGTGGGGAAGAGAATGAAACACCTAATCATCTTCTCTTTCAATGTCAACAAGCGAGGCAAATTTGGGCTATGGCGTTGATACCGTCACCGTATGGAGGATATGACTCGCATGGTTTGTATTTTAATATTCATCATGTTCTGCATGCAACCAAGAATTTATCTATCCGTCAAGAGCTCAGGCGAATTATCCTTTGGATACTATAGAACTTGTGGAAGAATCGAAACACTTTTCTTTTTGAAGGCCAGATTTATCAAGTCAGAGATATTATAAACAAAATTTTTGCTGACTCTCAAGAATGATTTCAAGCTCAGTCAATTGGCCAGGAGATTGAAAGGCATCAATCAGTGCGTATTCATGCTGAAATTCAGAGATGGAGGCCTCCTCCTAAACCATGGTTGAATTGTAATATTGGATCTTCATGGAATAGGGATAAGTGGTTGGCGGGAGCATTTTGGGTGGTCAGGGACGACACCGGAAAAGTTCTATTGTATGGTAGGAGGGCCTTCACATTTGTTTCATCTTCTTGGGATGCAACAGTGGCGAGCTTGACTTGGGCAATAGACAGTATGAAGGATCTTGGTTTCAACAGTGTCATCTTTGCTTTGGAAAACAGAGATGTGGTTGGAATGATTAGCATGCCTAAAGCGTGGCCATCTTTTAGACCATTTTCATGGCCAATTATTAAGGCTCTTGAAGACTTTTCTTTTTGAAAACTTACTTTTGAGGCGAGAAGATCTAACACAGGAGCTTATAGAATAGCTCAAAGTGTCTCGCGGGAGGATTGTAGGCAATCTTATGTAGCTTTGGGTGCACCCTTTTGCTTAAATGATATCTTTGCTGCTGAGGCAGTTTCAATATCGTTGTAATGTCCCCTATTTTGATTGCTTTTGATCCTTTTGTAAGAAAAGTCTCAGTTATAATGGTAAAAAATTAACGGATTTCCAGTAAAAAAAAAAAAGATTATACAAACCTATTAGTCTATTAATTCGAAAAGGTTATAATATATATGTATGTACGGAATATTAATCTATGCATTAGATATTAATTCAAAAAGATTATACTAATTTAACATACTAGATTATTATATTGAAGCAAACTATACTAAATAGATAGATATCGCGTTACATGTAAACTGATTTATTTATAATATATATATATCTTATAAAATATTTAAAATTAGCATTGTTTATAATTTTTATTGTTACTAAATCGGTTAGTATTGTTTATATACTCGGTTACTATTGTTTACATACTCGATTGATCGGTTAGTATTGTTTATAATTTTTATTGTTACTACTAAATCGGTTAGTATTGAAATTAGTATTGTTTATATAGTCGAAATTACATTTAAATTTTAAATTTTGTATTTAGCATTTATTTTGGTATATGCCGTAAAAATAACAGAATTTTAGTTATATTATTTGAAATTAGTATTCTATTCCGATTTGTTGTTAGCATTTCAAATTAGTAATTGAAACTAACGTAATTTTATATTTTGTTACTCAGACCACTTTAGAATATTCCTTTTTAATAAATTAAGTTTAAATGTTTCTCATCCTCTATACAAGCTTGATTTAATAGAAATTCATAGTCAACAAAAAGTATAAACAAAAAATTCTAAACAATCGATACATAAAAATAGTTCTCCGATCCATCTCAGTTCTTAAACCAATAAGTCAACAATGGAAATTAAAGCCAAGATCATTCGACTCCGAAAAATCTTTACGAAAAGTATGACCAAACAATTGAATTAATTTTGGTTGATGATCAAGTAAGTTATTATCTATCAATTTATTCTATACATTTCTATGCTTTTTTCAAAATTTTAACAAAGAAAAAACATCGATTCATTGTATGGTTCAAAAATTCATGGAACCGTGAAGCGATATCTGCTTGGAAAACTTTATAATCTTTTGCAAGATGGAAATACTAATATAATTAGTCATTTTCAAGTATGGGAAGCAAATGGAAATTTCTCGTAAGTACAAGATCTTATTTGTTTACATTAATTCTGTAAGGTCAACTGATCATTTACCAAATAATTAATTTGGTCTCGAATTCGTAGATTACAATAAACTACTTGCCAAAAAACTATACATCAATTATCTAATTGGTGAGTTCTCTTAATCAATTACTTTAAGTTTCATTATTTTTTTATTTAATAATTTCATATCCTTTATCTAATAAAAAAGGTAACTTTTTGAAAACAAAACCTGAAGTCAAGTGTTAGATTTTAAGTTTTGGATTTATTAGGTTTATTACTAGACAAAATATTGCTACATTTATATTTATATAGAAAACGTCTATATTTATTTAGTCAAATATAGAAAATGTTCGAATCGGGTCTACCACAAGGAGCTAAGTCCACGATTATGATTAAAAGAGGAAAGATTGGACACATATTCTTTTAAGGATTTGGAGAACAAAAGAGTGTATTGTGAAAAAGGATAGTTGCCGAGTACGGTATATTGTTTAATGTCTTGTGCCAAAAAGCGGATCCCCTATTCGAAGGGCCTACCTCTCTATTTATAGGCTATAGAGGCGGTTACAAAATAGATTTGATAAAGGAAAATATACAAATTTCTAGATAAGATCATATCTAGGAGATTCTTGTTAGATTTTCGGAAATTTTCCATGTCGGAATAGGAAAATTTCCATTTCTTTTTTTGCTGACGTGTCATCCGATTTCCTTTAGGTTTTAACGCGCTTCTGAGAAGGAACTCTTCCGCGTTGAGACTTCGACAAACTTGCCGAGTTCAATACTTATAATTTGGCTCATTGTTTTTGTGGACCGAAGTAGGATCTCAGATCCCCCTCCAACAATATATAGGTTTCCGAAAAAATATAAGTTAGTGCATTAATATTTGTAATTTATATATATATATATACATATATATATATATTTTTATAATATAAACATATTTTAGGTTTCCGAAAAATTAAGTCTATGAAAATAAAAATATACATACAGGTTTCCGAAATTCATGGTCATTAGCTTTTTAGAAGTTGTTTTCAAAATTTTTGTTAGGAACCTAATCTTCAGATTAAATTTTGTGTTTTCAAAATTTCGAGTTTGGTTAAACTAAAAACATATTTAAATTAGGAATATTTAAAATATTTTCTTTCTTCATAACAATTTTGATAACAATTTTGAAAAATTAGGATTATTTTAGTATATTCTTTTTTGATAACAAGCTTGTGGTTGAAAATTAGTATTATTTTAAAATATTCATTTCTGATAAGAAAGTTCATAGCAATTTTGAAAAACTAATTTCAAAATCCATTAAAAATATAGTATGCTTCGTAGGATAAAATATGATACCATTTTTTATAATGTATATAGTCTTTTTTTTTGAACTACATTACATTTCTCGTCACCTCTATGTAAGGTTAACGTAATACACAATTATAATCAACAAAAGCAACAAAAAAAATGAATACTACTTTTTCGACACTCAAAAAAATGGTTCATTATTCTCTCTGAGTTCTTAAACCAATCAGTCAACAATAGAAAATCAAAGTCAAGATCATTCGATTTTGAAAAATCTTTACGAAAAAGTATAGTCAAACAGTTAGAATTGGTTTTGCTTGATGTACAACTTATTATTTTCTATCAATCTTTTCTATATATTTGTATTTTTATCAAAATTTACACAAGAAAAAAAAATTTGTTCTTTTCAGGATTCAAAAATTCATGCAACCGTAAAGAAAGATTTATCGGAAAATTTGGTCATTTTTTGAAAGAAGAGGATACTAAAAAAATTTGTAATTTCCAAGTATCTTAAGCAACCGATTCTTGGAAAATCAGTTCTCAAAAGTACAAAAAATCATTTGTCTACACTACTTATAAAGGCAACTGATCATTTGCCAAGTAATTTATTTGATCTCAAATTCGTAGATGTCAATAAATTACTTACCGGTATTCTCGATCACAATTGCCTAATTGGTGAGTTTTCTATATCTATTACTTTAATTTTTATTATAGTAAATTTAAATTAAGTACTTATTGAAATGTACGAATATACAACATTGTAGATTTTAAATGGAACAAATATATATAAATTTATTGGTTGACCTTAATATCATCGACATGAAAATTATAAAGCTTATAGGATTGGTGAATTTATCATAATTAGCATTCGGCTTATAAATATCATCGACATGTAGGATATTCTTATTTATAAAATCATTCGGCTTTTTCTATATATTTTTAATTGGTGATTTCATTTATATTAGTTATTATATAACAGAAAATAAATTATTTTATTTTTAGTCATGTGTTATATTTTATTTTTTGGACTGCCTTAGGTCCATTAGGATTTAGTTAATTGTTTGTTACTGAAAATTATATAGAATAGAATTTACCTAAAAAGGAAAAATATAACAAATTTTTTTACGCTAACACCATTAGAGATCTTCAAACTATAATATATATATATACTCAAAAAATAATAGTATATATGATGTACATACTCAAAAAATATAATATATGACATATATATATATATATATATATCATATATTTAGTTTTAATTCAAAAGTAATTGGTCAATTCCATAGTTCACCAACTTCGCATCTAAAATGTCATTTGTGGTGACTAATGTAAAACATATAATATTTAAATTATATGTTAAATTTTTTTTTTAAGTATGTAATGTTTTATTTTCTATATAACTATGAACTTTTTTTGATTTATGAGATTTGATATCACATTTTTCCAAAGCGAATAATTATAATAACAAAATATTATAAACAAATGATTTAATGTTATTGCTATAGTTGATAACAATATGTTGATTTACAACAAATATAATGTTTAATAATTACAAGATAACAATATATTGATTTACAATAAATATAATACATTATATTTTTTAAGCATAAAAGATAATAATATATTAAATTTAAACTAATACAAAATTTGAACTAATGTTTTTGGGTTAGTCGGTTGACATAGTTATAGTTGACATTTTAATATGTCAAATTTATCGAGTTTATCGGTTGAACTACTTATCGACTAATTCAACTTCAATTTAAACTAATACAAAATTTTAATTATTTTTAAATTAGCATTTATTTTAAAATATAAGTTTTTGGTTGTTACTAAATTTTAGCAATAAAATTGAAATCCAACTTGAATAAAAACCTTAGTAAACAAATGAACATTGAAAACAAATGATTACTGTTATTGTTATTAGTCGATAACAATATATTGATTTATATAAATATAATGTTCAATAATAACAATATATTTTAATGTTTAAGCATAAAAAGATAACAATATATTGAATTTAAACTAATATCAAATTTCAAATGTTTTTGTCGGGTTAGTCGGTTGACATAGTTATAGTTGAAATTTCAATATATCAAATTTATCGGATTAGTCGATTGAACTACTTATTAACTAATCAAACATCAATTTAATTAATACAAAATTTCAACTATTTTTAAATTAGTATTTATTTTAGAATATACCTTTTTGATTGTTACTAAATTTAGCTATAAAATTAAAATCCAACTTGAATTTAAACCTTAATAAAATTTCAAATACTTTAAAATTAATATTTATTTTCGAATATTATTTTTTATAACAATTTTTGTGGTTGCTACACAAAAAAAATAACAAAAATTCACCATTATATAAAACTCATAAAATTGTATATATTTATAAAATAACTGATTTGTTACACGAAATGTTTTTTGAAATTGTGGATTTGTTAGACAAAAAATGTATAAATTTCTCCTAATGTTTAGTATTTTTTTGACTACATTCACCAAAGCCCAAAATTATGTTTAAATGTCTCCAATTCTCTATATAAGTTTGACGTGATACAAATTTATAGTCAACAGAAATCATAAACCAAAATAGTACTAAATTCGATACTTAGAAACGGTTTTCCCTTCCATCTCAGTTCTCAAACTAATAAATCAACAATGGAAAATCAAAGTTAAACCATTCAACTATGAAAAATCTTTATGAAAGAGTTGGCTAGACAATTGAATTAGTTTTGGTTGATGATTAAGTAAGTTATTATCTATCAACTTTTTCTATACATATATATGATTTTATGAAAATTTTAACAAAAAAAAAAATTTGTTCTTTTTAGGTTCAAAAATTCATTGACAGTAAAGAATAATTGTCAAATAAATATTGATCCTATTTTTAATCATTTTATTTTAAATATATAACATTTTTATTAAATCTATTATATATAGTGATGATTGAATTGTATGTGTATTTTGAGGGAAATATGGTGAGACTTTTCAAGAGAAGTTTCACCATGGTATACAAATTAGACAATTGTTGTTATGCAATTCGCTAAGATTGAAGTATTTAGAGGTAAAATTATTTTCAATTACATTTAGAAATTTTTAATCTCAAATCACTTAATTTATTAATGTTAATATATTATCTAAACTTGAAATACTACAGACTTGGTATAGGTCTCTAGTGATTTTGAATGTATGCGGTTGTGGATTCATAATTATACAATTTCTTATGTGTTAACATTACGATTTATGTAAGATTTTAATTTAAAACCATATTTAAAACATTTGGTTATTGTAGTATTATTTTTTGATGATAACATTAATATTATTATTATTATTTTTTTGTTTTTGTCAATCTTACTCTTATAATTAGATCGACAAGGCCCAATCCATAGCAAAACCTATATTCTAAAACTTTTCTTTTTCTTTCCCTTTGCATCTGAGAGGAATTGAACTCTGGTGCCTGAGGATAGCTAAAGTGGCCACTACTACTGGCCCACATGTCCTCAACATTATTATTTTATTTTAAAAACAGATTTATCATATAGAAAATTTGTGTATTAGTTTTTAATATAAAGTAAATTTTACACTTACATGTTTATCCAAAAAAGTAAATATAGAGGGTTTGTATACAAATATATTCAAGCTTATAAATAATATGGTCATCAATTTCAAAAGGTAACATACAATTTATACTTTTGTCATTTGTTCTTGGAAGTGTATTTTTTTAAAGTAAAATATGATTATTTGACTGATCATTATTTTCATGTTATTATCAAATTTTAGCATTTTAGTGGAATTGAAAGATAAAACATTTTTTTTTTCAACTTTACTCATTCTTTAAAGATAAAACATATTTTTTTTCTGTTTTTACATTGATTTTATTTCGATATACTAGTTTATAAATGTATAGAACTATTGTCAAATTAGATTTTCTGTCCATATCATTTCCAGATTCGAGACTAATTTGGCAATTAATATGGAAAAAAAAAGAAAAACAATCTCTGCAAGATCTTGCACCATATGTGAAGGTTTGGTGAAAAAGAAATATTACCTTCTTATCATCAGAACTAATTACCTAATTAGCTGTTAGACTGTATTTGTACTTTTGCATCACAACCAAATGTTTTGAACCACTATTTTTTTTCTTTTGATAACTGATTATTTTGAGCCACATTTGTAAGTGACTGTTAAGCTTAATTGTCTTTAAGTAAAATGGTCGAAAATAATTTAGTTCAAAAAAAAAAATATTTTATATATATATATACTCGAGCTTAATGTTTTTCAAGAATTAAAATATACATATAATATCGATCTCTTCTCAGTTTTATACATGTCTTTCAGAAATTAGTATATACATGTTTTATATGCCGAACTCTTATTAGTCGTATATGTATATTATAGCTTAGAGTTTTTCAAAAATCAGAACATACATATGACTTAAAGTTTTATACGCCGAATTTTTGGTTTAAATGATCTAGCTAATATTTTTGACATTATAAGTTTGATCCCTCCTCAACCCAAAGAAATCAAATTTTTTTTTTCAACTTTACTCATTCATTCTATTAATGGGATCGACAAAGGCCAGATTTATAGCCAAATTGCTCCCACTGGAGATGGCGGGATTTAAACTCACCACCTGGTGCCAACCTAGATCAGGGACAAGCCAACTGGGACACCTAATTTTTGATCTACTATATGTAGTGGAGAGAAATTAAATTCTTGATAACAAGTCATTAACTGAATCATTCTAACCACTACGAGAAGAACCCAGTAAATTCATCTACTCAAACACTATAATGTATCATATAACTTTTTTTTTTGGTAAAAATGTTAAATTAATATACTAATTTTCAATTTTTGACAGAAGTACAGGGAAGACTAAGAAGACATAAGAAATAAAACTATAAAAATAACGAAAATACAAACAACTTTGGTAGAGAGAGCGACAGAATTGCCACGAGAAATCCGGCCACGAGACTGCCCCAATTCTCAAACCTAGCTACTCCTATAGCTTTCCCAAAAGTACCCTAAGAAGGCCACTGAAGCTAACTTTACCGAGAGGACCCTGCACCGACGAGCATTTACCATTTCTTCTTAAAAACTGAAATCATAGACCGAGTCAAATAACATCGAGAACCCAAATCACAACTACCAAACGCAACCGGAGGGAGCAAAACTCCACGCTAGAACAAAATCTGGGATAACTTCTAATCTATCTAAACCTTGTAGCTCTAATCCATCAAACCCTTAGCTTTAGCCATCTTTAAACTAAAAACTAAGGCTAAGATGATAGATGATACAAGAGTTTGAGGGAGAGATAGAGGAAGAGATACTACCAAGATTCCGATGCAACTCCGGTGAAGATGACTTCGGTGGTGACGGCAGTGATGATCGACCAGACCACTAACCCAGAGCAAAGCACAATGTCCTCAGGTGAACGGAACTCGGTGGATCTGGTCAAAAATTTCACCGTCAGATGAGATCTAAGGAGATCCGATGGACCTGAACTCAGATTTCAGGCGAACCACTCAGATCCGAGCATTCCACCTCACTTCTCGTCGACACAGGCAGCAGGAGAAGAAAGAGAGACCCATCACGAGCAACTCTTCGCGTCACCGTCTAGCACATGGAGACGACACGGTGGCAAAGCGGTGAAGACCGAGAGGAGGAAGAGGCGGAAGAGAGGAACCCTTTCTCGGAGGCGGTAAAACCGGCAAGCCGCCGAGAAAGGAGACCGGAGATTACAAAGATGTCTGCTAAAGAGAGGTTTTATCGAAGAAGAGAGAGAGTATGTCGGTATATTCGATAATGATTCAAGTTATAATGTTTCAGGACAAAGTAAGTAATATAATATGTATCATATAACTATTTCATATACTTTCACCAATTAAGTATCAACGAGTTGTATTGTTTTTAATTTAGACGTCAAACTACCGTGTATATATAAAGGATGAGGTCTTTTTTTTAATAGTATATTCGGTTAATGTATAGAAATATGGAGATTATAAGATCCTTCTGTAAATTAAATTAACACATGCATGTGCCATGTGGTGGCTGATGGCTAAGGCAAAAGTAGTGCTTACATAACCTTAATCAGACAGTTAGTCAGAGAAAATCAATGATATAATTGGTATCATTCGTTTAGATATTCCACTTTTATCGCTAATAAACTTCAACCACAAGCCTTTATGACATTCAAGTCACTTTCTAGACTGTCACTCTAACTTTTTTTTTTTGGGTTAGGTTTTGTAAAACCCAAATCTTTTTAAAATTTTTATGAATGTATAATGAAATATACAATTTATACTGATTTAGCCCAAACATTCTAAACTGATTAAATCACGATCGAGGAAACTTAAGTTAGTAAAAGCTATTTTGTTCAACCGCACTTACCTTCTTTGAAGATCACGATTGACAAACATTTTGTCCCAAAGTAAATACAGAGTAAAAATTACATACTCATTATCATAATATGGATACTGAAGAGTTATAGCCAAGATCAAGAAGTGTTTTGCCTAAGTATATATTGGAGAGACTCTAAGTCATTAAGAATCTTGCAGTTCAGTTCACATAAGATTTAATGGAGGATTAAGGACCCAATTTGGTTATTTTAAATGCAATCAACCTATATAAAGTGACCTTCGCCTAGTGGCAGGTAGTAAATCCACTAAAAGCAAATATTATTTTACATTTAGGGATCGAGTCTCACGGCCTACATTATGTAGGAACTTGAATTAATGGATCGGGCAGTTGTGGCTCAGTGTTGACAAAAAAAATGCCTATCATCATTGATCAAGTTATCACAAACTTCTAAAAAAGTGAGGATGAGTAGAAGGGAGTGAAAGTGGTTGTTAGGGTTGTTACGAGTCTATTCAATCCTTTTTTCTCTTGTATATAGTTCAATTGTTTTCTCTAGTTTTTAGATTGAGAGATTTAAGAAAAGAGTTTGTAATCTTTAAGAGAAGTAAGCTCGACGAGACTTTTTTTTCTTCTATAAGTGTAATTCACCATTGTAAAACTCGAGTTTAGTGCAAGACTGATAGATATATAATGATAGTGAAATCCTTTGAGTTTCGCCAAGATGTAGGTTCCACATTGGAACTAAACTCATCAAATCGTATTCAATTTTCCATCAGAGCAAATTAATTCAATTTTTTGGAAGCTTAATGTTCAACAAATTGGTATCAAATCAACAACCATGTTCTTTATCAGAAGAAACAAGATTTTTTCAGATGAAGTCTTTATATGCCAAATATGTTAACCACCAAAACGAAGACGAAGATTCTCGTCTTTAGCGGTATGTACAACTACAAGCTATGGCAGATACGAGATTGCAAATCTAGCACTGCAAAGATTTAAAGATGTTCTCTATTTATATGTTATAACCTCAATTCGAACTAACACTGTTTTTACAAATTAGAACTTGGTACCATTTTCTATTCTTTTTTAATTGTTTTGTTTTCATTTCTTGAGTTATTGCATTGTCCATAGCTTAACCCCCCCTTTCCCCAAAAGTATTAAAACAAAAAAGTCTCATAAAGAAGCATGTAGTTTCATCTGTAGAATAAATATATTTAGAAGCATTTAGGATTGCATTGCATATGCATTGGAAACTATGATATAATCACCTCTTTAAAGACTTAAGCTTAGCATTGAGGTTAGTGAAAGTGCATCGCTTGAACATCTTTTGAAAGAACTTACAAAGTTCATGTTTGATCTCTCCACTTGAAACTCACTGCCTAGATGATGTTTGCTTAACTTGAAACCAATCTCGTGGTTATTAGAATAAATAAATCTTAAAATTCTCACTAATGAGGGTTTTTGATGCATACCCATGGTTACGAAATTCACACTCGAACTATCTAGGATTAAGAATCACAAAAGTTAGACTAGGTGGGCGAATATATGTTGGGAAAGGGGGTTTGGTGGGATTACAAAAGAAATAGAAATTAGATTGAAATGAGAAATGGTGGAACCATGAAGTTGTGTTTAGTATGAAAAGGAAAAGAAAAAAGAACATAGAATAATAACACTAAGGTACTTGGAAAGTAAGCAAAGTGTTATAGCTCTAAATGTGTAGTGATAGATTAGAAAATCCTCTCAAGGATAAAAGGAAAAGGAAGTGAAACAATTCAAGTAAGTAAAGTAGAGGATTAATAAAAAGCTTAAGTAGAGCTTGTGTTTAGAAATGTGAAAGAAAGAATACTTTTCAATGTCTTAAAAAGTGTGTGTTGAGAACTACACGTTATTCTTTAGGTTGCAATGAGTAGAGGTTTAATGTAATAGGAATTGACTTGGGTTTTGGGTAGACAACATGTTTAATTTCGGTAGAATGGAAGCTAAAATTTGTATGCATGACAAATATTTTCATGGTGTGTAGCATTCATATTTCTTGAGAATTAGTCATCCTGAATTAATAAACATCCTTTCACTCACACTCTAGTGCTTAAAGCTTCTTCTAAGACAGTTTCACTTGGCCATTTCCCCAGTTGTGAGACTGCACTTAAGTTTTTGAATAATTGACTATGAAGATTGGTTGATAAGATGGTTCATGGATTCTTGAAAGAATTTTTTCGGAATTGCAATAAGTCTTGAGAAGTAAGAGTTAATTTGGAATCATTCTTTTGATATGTATAATTGCTCTCTTTGGTCGTCATGTTAAGTGTTTGCTAGGTTTTACTGGTTTTCAGTTTTTGCCTCCAACTTCTTCTTCATTTCTGTTATATTGTTTGTTTGAGGCCAAACAAAAAGCAAGTTAGACAAAGTTGATATATGTGTTTTAGGCTTAGTATTAACTAACATTCTTCATCATTTTACCTCATTTAGCATTTATTCATTTTCTCTTTTAGTCTAATGTTTTTGCATCTTTTGCATTTTTGAGTATTAGGAAGATCTAGTCGCATATTCTTTCGTTTTTGAGCCTGTTTGGGTGATTTGGAGCTTTTATTTGATATGATTGTTTGAGGATAGCAAAACAACCAAAAAGATGTAGTTTTTGAAGAAGAATGAACCTATACCAACTTTGAAATCAATCACTACAAAATATTTTGTACTGAGACGTAATATTTCGTCACAATAGCACATATTTTGTCACAATATAAAGATACTGTTTCAAATTTGTGACTACTTATAAACAGTTTCAATACAACTGCCACAAATGTATATTCGCAACAAAAAGCATCTTAATACTTGTAAAAAATAAATTTAATAACAACTTTGTTACAATTCGTTATGGAACAGAATCACAATAATTTATTTAACAAACTACAAATTCTTAACATATAAAATTCATAACTCAAATCGTATATAAAATGTCACAAATTGTTGCTAATATTTTTAGTCACAATATAACTGACATAATAACTCAATTTTTTTGTAGTGGTTGTAAGATACCAATTTTGAGAGCATTAGTATTGTGGAAGTGCATATGGGCCAAGAAGGTTATGAGTTTGGCACCATCCGAGTGATAAGGCTTTTAGAAAATTATAGCTACTTCTGGACCATTCAAATATATAAATACCACCAACTTGATGTTTTTTTTGGGTTAGATTGGAGTTTTGGAGAGTTGCGTGAATCCAGTGGTGGATCTAGAGCATAAATAGGTAGGGAATTTGTTCCACATAATTATTTTTTGTTGCCAATTCTTTACCATTTTTTATATAGAATTTTCACTATTCAAATAACCTATAGTTCCTGGGATTAAAATTAACTTCAAGTCCGCCACTGCATGAATCAGAAGATGGCAACCTCTGTTGTTGCACGTTGTTTAGTTTGGCTAGCTAACCACGTCTCTAGCAGATATTTTTTCTATTAAAAGGTATTGCAACTTCGGCACATATTTATAGTCCACTATGCAAATTCTGAGCCACTATTCTCATTTTGGGTTATTGATTTGCTCCATCTTCTCATCAAGTTTGTCCTTTAAGTTTAATACTTTTATTTTTCTATTAAAAAAATTGAAAAACTTGCTTCCCAATATCGTTTGTTTCTATTATCTTTTTATCTTTCCGCTCTTACGGAGATGTTTCTATTAAAACAATTTTGGAAGATTTTGGATACTTTTTTAGTTAGAAAAATAAATCTTAAAAATCCACCCATCTAAAGTGTGATTTCAAAATATTAGTAGTTAAACATCCATTTTCATTTTCATTATCCATTGTTGGTCATTATATAGACCTCTGACTCTTACAAAAAATAAAGAATAAATCTCTGTTTTTTGATAAAAACTCTCTTGCTAGTCTTGGCATTTCTTATTCGATTAAATAGTTAATAGCACAAAGGAAGTTTGGGAGTCATGATGAGTGCAATATTATCAATTCGTCTTCTAGATGGATCCTATGTACACAAAGCTCTTGGGAAATGCCCTTAATATCATATAATGAATAACCTATGGCTTTCCTAAACCTTTTCAATTATTTATATAGCAAAGCAATCTCATCATCACCAAGTTCAGCATTG
Source organism: Lepidium africanum (assembly GCA_900406405.1). NCBI lineage: Eukaryota > Viridiplantae > Streptophyta > Magnoliopsida > Brassicales > Brassicaceae > Lepidium > Lepidium africanum. Next base: position 149,032 of record OVAX01000039.1, read on the forward strand.
ATTATAACCGGATATGCAGAGTTTGTTCCAAGAAATATGTACCTTAGCCCTTGTGGTAATGGTTTGAGCTTTACTTTTGGTGCCATAAGTTCACTCTATAGGTCATCTTCATTAACAACTTTACCTTTATCTTTAGGCTTATCAATTGACCCTGAAATTGGTTCTAACTCGAAAAGCTTCGTTTCACAAGAAAGCACTTCACAAGAATCAAGCATGCTCTCATAATTCTTGCTGTCCAAGCTCAAATAACCATACTCTTTCTTCTTTATGGTTAAGGTAACTTGCAAAGGGTCCTTAATACTCAACTCTTCATCCATATCTACTTCAAGCATATCCATTGTCTTAATCACAAAGCATCTTCCCAACGTCTAGATTATTCATGATCCTCTTGATGTCAAAATTCACAATAGAATCTCCTAATTACAAATCAATCCTTCCTCTCCTACAATCAATGAGTGCTCCAGCTGTGGCAAGGAATGACCTTCCAAGAATGAGCAGATCAACCGGTTCTTCGTCCATCTCAAGAACCACAAAATCAGTAGGCACATCGAAATCACCAACCCTCAAATGCAAGTCTTCAACTATCCCAACCGGTATTCGAATCGAATAATCGGCTAAAACCAAGGAGATCCAACACTTTTGATTTGAAGTAATACCAATCCTTTTAGCCACAGTGAGAGGCATTAAATTCACACTAGATCCAAGGTCACACAAACATTTTGGAAATCGTGAAGTCCCAAGAGCACAATGAAGAGTAAAACTTCCCGGATCCTCTAACTTCTTTGGTAAATTCCTCTTGATTATTGCACTATATTGGTAACTCACCATTACCATTCCTTCCTCTATATTTTGCTTGTTGGTGACCAAATCCTTCAAAAACCTAATGTAAGTTGGATTTGTCTTTATCACATCCATAAGAGGCATCATGACCTTAATTCCATCCATTAGTTCCATAAATTTCTCCCTTTGCTTAGCCAAAATCTGTTTCTTGAAACGACCGGGAAATGGCAACTTTGGTTCATACGGTGGTGGCACATACTTCCTTGCTCTCTAGAAAATCATCTTTTTCCTCAATCTTTTCTTCAACCTTTTTCTCAACCCTTTCCTCAATCAGCTTCTTAGGCTCCTCCACAATTCCATTTTCCCCCACCAGAACTTCTTCCAAGTTAACAATTTCATCCCCCTTCTCACCTATCTCATTGTCTTTAACATTTACATCTTACTTTGGTGAGAGCTCTTTACCACTCCTTAGGATAATTGACATGCAATAAGCTTTAAGATTAACTTCCAATTTTCTTGGAGATGTGGGAACCAATCTATTGCTTGATGAAGCTACTTGAGAAATCCGATTGTCAAGTGACTTTAGATGAGAATAAATGTCTTCAAACTTGGCTTGAGATTCGGTGTGACTCACTTCAACCTTATGCTCTATCTTGTCTAACCTCTTGGTCAAATCAAGTTGAGATCTTGCTTGACCTTCCATAATTGGTTTCATCATGATTCGAATTTCCTCTAACTCACTCACTTGAGGTGCTTGATAAGTGTTTCCTTGAGGTTGATAAGCATTTCCTTGAAGTTGCAACAGAGGTGTAAACTTGTATTCGGATGAGAAAAAATCCATAGGGTGTTGAACTACTCCTCCTCCTCCTCTAAAACGCCAAGATGCGTCTTGAGGTGCCTTGGGTGGATAGTATTGACCTTGATTGTAGGGTCGGTTTTGATAACCTCCTTGGTAGTTTCTTTGGTTTCCCAAATAATTACACTCATCTTGTTTTACTTCACTTCCTTCATACACCAACTCTTGTCCACATTGTTGTCCATTACCAACTTCTTCAACAAAATTAACACCTTTTTGGCTTACAAGAAATGCTTTACTCAGCTTATCTAGCTTATCATTGAGCTCATTAAAATGTTCACTATCCAAATCCAATTCCCTTGTAATTATATCATGGTCACCACCATAACATGCTTCTTCTGAGCCAAATTCTCGATCAGTTGCTCACCTTGGAGAGTCGTTAAGCTCGTAAAGCTCCCATGACTAGTAGTGTCTAGAGCTCTCCTATAATGTTCTAATGCTCCCCTATATAAGGTTCCAAGCAAACTCTCCTTTGAGACCTCATGGTGTGGATAGCTCCTAGTATACTCTTTCAACCTCCCCTGAGCTTCAATAAGTTCTTGGTACTCCTTTGCTTAAAGCTCGAAATGTCATTTTGAAGCTTCGCAGTCTTTTGCTTAGGATAAAACTTGGTTATGAACTCATTCTTCACCAAATCTCATGTAGCAACCTAATCTGATTGAGTATTATTTTCCCATTGTGAAGCTTTGTTTCCAAGAGAGAATGGAAATAGTATCATTTTGATGGCGTCTTCGTGCACACCATTCTTTTTCACTGTTCTACACAACCTTTCAAACCGATCCAAATGATCAAGTGGGTCTTCAAGTGGCAACCCGTTGTATTGTTGGTTTTGGTCCATATTGATCAAACTAGACTTGACTTCAAACTTGTTAGCCACTATTGGTGGAGTAGGAATGCCATAACGTACTTCTCGGAGGTTCGGTTCATCGAATGCTCCAATCGATCTAGCATTAGCTGGTGGTACCTCAAAACCACGAGGCCTATTTTTCACTCCAACCCCATTTACATTTCCATGTGGAGGTACTTGTTGCTCAACTGGAGGTGGACCTCCCAAGTTCTCCATTCCCAAGCGATGTAGATGATCCTCTCTTTCCTTTAAATGTCTCTCATTTGCTAATCTTCTTGTCGACCTTTATAGTGCAAGAATGTCCTTCTCAATAATACCACCTTGTGAGCTCCATGTTTACATGCACCTATAAGACAAACCACAAGACAACAAACGCAAAGAAAAAGTACAATATCAAATGAAACCAAACTCTAGTCTAAACACGATTCTAAAACCTATTGGCAATTGCTAAACTCCCCAACAACGACGCTAAAATTGATGAGTGCAATATTGTCAATGCAAAAAACCAATTAATATTCAACAAATGTACCTCATACTAGGTAGTTGTATGTACTTGAAGTTCGAATCCAGAAGGAGTTAAGAATGCAGCAATAGGATTGTGAAGATCAATGCTAAGCTAAAGTGACAAAAAGCAAGGGTGAATGTTATCAAAAGCAAAATAAGTAAAACAAGAAACAAAGTAAAAGCAAGGCGGAATGTGCTAGTCGCGAATGTGTGGTCGGATGGGTTGGTCGAGACATCGTCGGATCGCGGGTAGAGCATCGGGCTGTTGGTCGCAAGACGTCATCATATCGTCCGTGGAATATGGGTCGGACATAGCTGCGGGTGCTGGGTTGGTGGATAAGGCCTTGGTGGTTCCGCAGGATCCAAAGCGTGTTGGTCGGACGAGGCTTGCGGGCGTCAGGTCGCAAGAGAAAGCCTCGGGTGCTTCCTCTCGGACATCAAATCGTGGGTGTGCTCGTTGTGGTCGCGGCCTCGGGTAACTGGCCGTGGCCAGCCTAGACATTTCACTCGAGCCACAGCTTTGGGTAGCTGGCCGCGGCCGGCCTTCGTCATTTTTCACCTTCTTTGATCTTTTTGGTCTCCAATACAAGCCTACTCTTTCCCGTATGTACCAAGCCAATCCACCTTGATGCAAACTTTATTCCTTATGCTCCGAACCCCATAGTTCAAACCTCCAAGCACCTAAAAAAACTGAAAAACAAGAAATATGCAAATGCAAAGTCTAAGGACTCTAATGCATGAATTCGACCCTAAGTGAACCCAAAATGACATTAAAATGCAACTATATGGATAAACATGATGCATAAATATAATGAAAAACATGTGAATAAACACACACATCAAGTCATAACTCCTATAGTTACTTGAAGAAAATGAAAAGGAAAATACGAAGTGGAAAAACCATCTTGTAATTATTAACAAGTGAATTGGATTCTGCTAAAGTGTAAATGCCATTAACGTGAAGCTTCAAGTTGTAAAATTTCGGTAGGGAATCCTGGTTCACGTTGATATGCGCCGGTATGGTTGAGTGCTTAGTTATGTTCTCCCATCATCCATCACTGCCATTCTCTTTTCTTAGATACAAGAAATTATACTTCTTCACCAATAACAAGATTGATTACTCAACTTCAACTCTCTGTTTAAGGCCCTGTTCGTCTGCGCATCTAGTTGTTCCATCAAGATGGTGCATCTGAACGCTCCTTCTAAATGGAGTAGCTGATGCAGTTTTCATGTTGATAATACATCTAAATGTATGTCTGTTTGTTTTGCTAGTTGGAATCTCCATCCACATATACTTAACAATAAAATGACCAAAAAGAACATAATGCATATTTTGAACATTAATTTAAATTCACATTTATAGTTTAATTTTTTATGTAGTTTAAATTTTTATATATTATAATTGTTTATCAAATTTGCCAAGAAACATGTGGCCTACTTGCCTTGTTCCTGATTTAGCTAGGCACCAAGTGATTAGTTCGATTTCCACTTAGCTCCAGTTGAGAACTTAGGCTATGGATCGGGTCTTTTCGATCCAATGGTTATTTATTGACAAAAAAAATTGTTTATCAAATTTTTGAAATACATAAATATATTCATGATCATTTAACATAGAAATTATCCATTCTCAATATAGTTAACTTATTAATATTAGCAAACATAATTTGAAAATTAAATAAAAAACTACAAATAATTATGAAACAAAAAAATCTTACTAATACAGATTATATCATCTTTATAAAAATAATAATGTGAAGTAGATCATTACATAGAACTAAGCATCCATCGATGATTTAAAAGAGATATCATAACATAGAGCTAATATGGAAGTCTATGTCTTCTTGTTATCTCTTCAATTATAGAGTCACATACATTCTCCATCACTCTATCACCAGTCGATATGTATGGAATATGCTTATCATTATCTTTCTCCTTGCTATTTTCTACAACTTGATTACCATGATTTTCATACTCCTCAATCGCTCCCCAATGGGCAAAGTCTTGATCTTCATCATGTGAATTTTGAATAAAATTGTGGAGAGGTATAGTTGCTGTCACAAATTTTACCTATATCCTCAGCTCATACATGTTATCGGTCCAAAATTCTCTATATAGCTTTCCATACACCAACAACCGGCTCTATTACCGAACGTAAACTGGTTTGCTTGCGGTTAAACAATTTTTTAGTTGTCACTGGTTGCCCTCCCCTTATGAACTAATCAATGTGGTATCTAGTCTTACGATGAGGTCATAAGTAACCAATTCTTGTTGGGTACATGAGTCGACTAAGTAATATTTTTCGTTTGAAGGATGAAGAAAAAAAGGCTCTTGTGTAATACAATATGTCAACAACTTTGTGTCATGTGTTCTCCAAGGCAGCCCAACGTAAGCATATATGAATCTCATGCTAAGATTACATATAGCAAGCACATTCATTGTTGCTTCACCTTTTTAACCTTTGTATGGTTCAAAATTTCCAGATGGAGAACAAACTATCACATATGTACCATCAAGAGCACCAATGTAATCCCTATAATAAGGTCAATATCATCGATCATTTTTGCTGAAACAAGACTAGGACTTGAAAACTCATCCCTTGTAGGCTTCACGATGTCTGTTGTAACTTTCAAGAGAGCACTTAAAACATCATCCAATTTTTTTTCACCGTGTTAATAGAATGTGGATATTGCTTAGCAATGACTCATACCATTATATTTTGTTCAACCATCTCTATAAACATTGCAACACTCTCTTTAAGATAAAAATGGTAAGATTCATCCAGCTTATATTGTTCCAAAAGCCTTTTATACATGGATATCAAAACATTGTGTCTTAGATCAAAACATAAATCGCTGACCATGGTGCCAACCTCCGCCCCGATTCATCCCAAATATCACCCTGTCATTGGTCACATCCATCACCCCATACATTTCCTTAACAACAACATATATATCTTCTTCTTCATTTAAAACCAAATCTATGTCATCATCCTCCACTAGATACCTAAATGTATCCTGCAGAACTATTATAACGTTTTCAAATAAAATAACTACAAATTATCATAATGAAACAAGATGGTTAATGGTAGTAAAAGAAGATATAAAACCATAAATTGCTAAAATTCATAGGAATTTTATACACTAGAATTCATAGGAATGTCACTAATGAAAATAAACATAGAAATGTTACTATCTCATAGAAATGACACTAATGCATCCCTCATCTCATGCATTTCTACTTTCCTCGGTTGCAAACTCTAAGTTCATAATTTTATTCTCATCCTCTTCATAAAACAAGAACATTTGATGATTAGGAATATCTTCTCTAAGAAGTGGAATTGCCGTTTTGTACAACAGAGACCACATTCTTATATTGGGCAAAAAATGCAAAACTTGCATGGCCCAAAGCTGACTACAACTAAATTTGGGGTGGTTATCTATTAGACGGCTCTTGTGGGATTTAAAGAATTTGATCACGTGACTGAATACTATCCCTAATTACATCAGCTACAACTTGTTCAGCTTGTACGACCCTTGATATTTTTCAACTTGCTCTTGGTCTATTCGAAAATGAGGGGGTATTATGCAAAACATATGTTTCTTAATTAGGAGAAGGAATACTCCACCTTTATTCAGATTCAGTATCCGACTCATTTATAGGATCTTCAGGAATCATGGTGTCTAAATTCTCTTCACTTTGCTGAGCACTCCAACCTTCATCTCCTCTTATGTAAATAAAACCAAAGATTTTTTCCATCAAATTCTTGTTTGTTATTGGGCTTTCTTATATTTTCCTAGCTCAAGATATTTGATGGAAAAAAATGTTTTTTTAGCATTAACAATAAGTGTTGCTTTTAGAAAAGTAGAAAATGTGGTAACATAAAAAGAACAATGACAACATAAAAACCAATCACCAAAATGGGAACCAACACTAACATGCTACACAGGTCAAAACTCACTAATGTGACACAAAACTATTGACCAAAATCAAATATACCATTCATGTTAAGAGATATTAAAATTATGACTAGTTTGAAAACAAGTCAAAGATATTAAACATGTGAAGATTACCTTACATTACTCGTTCCACCAATCATCACTCATGTCTAGGAACCCCGTTGAATCTAAACCAAGTCCGGTTATGTTCCGAGTCAATTTCTTGAAAGATTCATACTGCTTCTTGCAAGAGTTAAACTTGTTTCCAAACTTTTTCCATGGATATCTTACCATAAATGCATCATAAAACTTTTCTATAAGTGTATGTCTCCCAGCCTCATTCACTAGATATTTTTTTACATTTTCCCATTAGTTTTTCTTCGATTCAAATGCATAATAAAACTTTTCTATAAGACTCTCTCTCCCAGAACCAAACTTTTTCTGATACAACTTGTAACGCACTGACCGCCACCTTAATGGGCCCTACATCCTCTTTGGGCCTATCTTACCGATCGAATGGTCGGTACGCTATATCCGGAAGGTTTTAAAGACTTTTTTATCAGCCCTATAAATCACCACATGATATTTTTCCCGTGTTTTGTCCTCACTCACACGATTCCAAGAATCACTTCCCGCAAGATCACCAACCTTCAACTACTCCAGCTCAAGCATGCTTAACTATGAAGTTTTCTCTAGGCAACATACCGAAAAGATAAGTGCACTTTTGTTGACATAGGTGGTTAAATCAATTCTTTTAAAATCTCTCCGCATGCACCACCATATATCACATTTTCCTGAAATCGGGGTGTTACAACAAAAACCCTAGAGAGGAAGAAGGAGGCAACGATCTATGAGATATGATTTTAGTCATTGTAACTTTTAGTCATAATTAAGAGTAATTTGGTCTTTTTAAAATTTAAGACTGAATCTCCATCTTATGGCATTAACAAAAATGCATCTGGAAATTTTAAGATTTTGTGATGTATTTGGATGATGCATATAGTTGTTATATCCAGTTGATGCACAATTATGTGCTTAAATGAACATCATCTAGCAGTTCCATCGCGATGGAGCAGCTTGATGCACAAACGAACAACACATAATACTAAACATTAATGCCCTTTTTTGGTTTATTGGAGCAAAGCAAAAGGAGTGAAGAGAAAAATCGAGGTGTACACTGATGTACACTACTTAATCAGTTTGTTCTTCCTCTTCATCATTACTCACAAGAATGTCGAGGGTTTATATTTTTAAAATTCAGTCTTTGTATCTCTCTTTTTTATCTTGTTTCGTTGTTCTATTGGGCACACCAAATGGGTAAATCGATCTAAAAGTTAAAAGTGTATGAAATTCTCTATTGATGATCAACTGGTTTTAAAAAGGCTTAATACATGTTTTGATGTGTAAGTTTGAGTGCTCTTTTCATTTATTTTTGTAAACCCTTTTCTCACATATAGGCGGCAAGTTCCCTAAAGTTATACCTCTCATACCTCATTGAAAATTTTTGTTTCAACCACAAATGATGATGATTATGAAGAGGTTGTTAATCATGTTGACGGTCATAGTTATTATATAGCTAGTTTCTTTTCCAAACGTTAAATCATATGAGATTTTTCCAAATGTTGAATAGCTCTTAAAACATGAATCACATAGAATCTTATAATTAATTATAAAAAATCTCTTAAGATCACCATATGATTGTTTAAATAAATAAATGAAATCAACTTAAATCATTTCAAGTATCTTCAACGTTCATTTAAATCTCTTCGAATCTTTTAAAATCTAATCCTATCAAAATCTCTTAAAAATATACTTTCAATACACTCATCCTCTAGTGTTTATATATATATATATATATTTATATATATATATCCTCAGTTTGTATTTCCATCATTGTGAAACTCACCAATCTTTTTAATTCGAAAACTAACTTTTTATAAAAAGAAAAACATTAGTTATCTTTTCAGCTTTAATTTACGATAAGTAAAGTTGGAATATATATATATATATATGTATATATATAATTTAAGTACTAACTTTCAAACATTCTAATCTAATGAAAAGGAGAGACAGTGGGTCCGTAGTGGTTTGGTAATTCTTAATCTTATNGAAAAGGAGAGACAGTGGGTCCGTAGTGGTTTGGTAATTCTTAATCTTATTAATGTTTTTCTAAAAATTGTGATCGTTGTTACAAAATATACTCTATTTGTTTCAAAATGTATGATGTTTTAGCTAACATCACGCATATTTGGAAAGAAATAAGGTTTTATGTTAACTTAAACATTAATAATTTAATATCTTAAGATTTACTCCTAAGATTTAAGATTTGATTTATGTTAACTGAAACATTCAAAACTTTTCAATGGAGCCAAAAACAAAACAGGAATCTAATTATTTATTTCTATATAATCTCCTCAATGTAACAATGGTTTACAAACTATCCATGTATTCTAATACTGATTCAAATCTTTCACCTCCAAATTACGAGAGTAGAGATTTATTCGATTTGAACAAAATTCCAATGCCGGAAGAATTTTATAGCAATGACGATCAAGTTTTTTCTGAAGATATCAATAATCATCCTATTGATGTTAATGATCATTATCCATGTTACAACTCTTCCTATAGTTTTAATAAATTATTCGATTGTTTAGAGTTTTTGTAGATATATTCTTTTTTAGGCTTATGTTATCATATAAGTGTTCATCTTCTCAAAATTTTTGTTAATTATTTTAGATGCTTACATGTAATGGATATATGTAACTTCAATGACATCTTAAATAATGAGTTAGAATCCATGGTTAGTGTTCTTTCAATTAAATATTGGATGCTTCTTTAGTTGTAAGGAGAATATATATTACTTAAATAATCATGCTTCTATTGACCAGTTAAATTTTTATGATAACAATATGTTAACAATTTGATGCTAAACGTGTATCTATGTTTCAAAATTTCTAATGAACATAGGAGGAAATGAAGATTCGGTCTAAGATGCTGTAAATCTATAAATAAAACAATAAATCTTATCTAATGAAGAGAGATGAGAGATTTATAGTGCTTTACTAGAAAGGAGTACTAATGAAAAGTTGAAGAAAAGTACTACAAAAAAGTTTCAGATTTATTTTATGTACCTATGCTAACGGTATGAAGGATTTGGCGATGAGCAAAAGAAGCAACTACTATTGGGAAAGTTGATGTATCACAAAAGAGAACTGGTAATTGTTATCGTAAGAAAATTTTAGTTGATATAAATCGAGTTGTTAGTATTCCATTACACAAGCGAACAACTTTGAGTATGTTTTCAATGGATATGGACATGAAAATCAGAACATTGCATAGGTGTAAGAAGGAATGAGCTATTCGACGTCATAATAATCCCATCAAACTACTTATAAAAGTGGAAAATCTGAAAGGTAGACAACAATTTTTTGTTTCCATGCTGGATAAGAAGACTTTTCCTCATAAATCAATATTTATGGATATGTACAATACTGTACATATTGATGAAAGGTGATTTTATATGCAAAAAAGATCGAGAAGTATTATCTACTTCCAGTTGAAGAAGATCAACACCGTACATGTCAAAGTAAGAATTACATCGAAAAAGTAATGTTTATAGCTGTGATGACTCGGCCAAGATTTGATGACGAAGGAAAAAAGTATTTTCTGGAAAGGGAATATTTCTATTTGTTACTTTGCAGCTAGCTAAAAGGCAGAGTAAGAATAAGGAGGCTGAAACTTTAGAGCTAAGAGCGTCAACTTCGGTTAAGAGAGATTGAGAAAGTCCTTCCAGCAATTCGTGAGAAGTGGCCAAGAGAAGATCATGAAAAAACTATATTTATTCAGCCATGCAATGCAAAGACACATGTCGAATATTGGGATAAAGATTTTCGACAAGCATCGACAAATGATGGTTTTGATATACAAATACAATTGATGTGTCAGCCACCAAACTTGCCAGATTTAAATATTTCTAGATCTTGGTATTTTTAGTGTCATTCAATCGTTGCAACATAAAACATGTTCACGACAATATAAGATCTAGTTTGTATGGTAGAAGAATCATTTGAAATCTACTCCCCTAAAAAGGTAGATTATATCTTCTTGACTCTTCAATTGTGTATGATACATACAAAATACCACATATGAAGAAATCTACTTTTGAAAAAAAAAAATTTCTTCCTAAACAATTAAGTTGCGATGCTACATTGCTCGAAAATGTGATGAACACGATTAGATAATTCGATTAGTGGAGTTGATTTGGTTTATTTTTGTTTGGTTGATGAATATTTTATTTAGAATTTTAATAATTTGATTTGTTTTTTCTTTGTCGTTGTTTATAAACATTTTATTTAACATATAATTTTAAGGAACCAATTTGATTTAGTTAGAATTCTATGGTGGAATATTTTATTGCTTTTTATTTGAATTATTTTTAATTTTCATACCAATACCATGGCTTCCTAAGTTTAGAGTCTTCTCTCTCCTCCCACTTTTAATAAACAAAAGTTTTGAATGGTGAATGCAGATAAAAATATATATATCATGCATAACATATTTTTTCCCAACAAATATTATCAATAAGCAACCCCGAATCAAGGAGAGTTAACAAACTTTGACATATAAACTTATTCCTTCATAGTTGCAGATTATACATTTAAAATGAAGTATATTGATTTCTCCATAACAAATTTGCAATATTTTCTCTGATCTTTGCCATAAGATCTCCTTCTCTTGTTTATGTGGCTTCCATGAACTTATGTGAGTCTCAAAATTTACATTGTCATTTTCTGTATGTCTCATTACCTCGAGGAAATCCTCATCTGATGCGTTTGAAATTCTAATAAAATTATGTAATCTCATTGTAACCAATATCACTCTTTTTTAACATGGACATCATTTCTAGAAAATGCACCTAGAATCGTTCATTTCTTCTTCCAAATGCCAAATGTTCTCTCAATATCTAAGCATAAAGATGCATGGTATCGATTAAACAATTCTTGCTTGTTTTTAGGAGGAGGACCAATTTCGAACTGTGACATGTGATACATGACAACCTTGTTTTGTGAAGATCTAAATGGCGCTAAAAACCCTTGTTTGCTTGGATAACCATAATCAACTAGATAATACTTGTCTTCTGGAGGCAAAAAAAATTCGGAATCATTGTCTTGCGCCATTGTGAGAACTGATGTATCGTGACATGAACATGGTGCTCCATTCCAAACATATATGAATAGCATGTTCATATCACATATAGCCATTATATTAAATGATGTTGTATTATGTGATTCCAATACATTCCTTGTATTTCAGACTTCACTTTGACACATACGTGAGCTCCATCCATGGCCCCAACAAGTCCACTAAAATATGGCCAATATTTTTGCTTCATTAATCTTCGTTCAGGAATCCGGCTTAGTTATTTTCTCGTTGGAGTCCTGATATAATCACAAGTAAGTAACTCTATCACTCTAAGAACTACAAAAAAAATTTATATTCATTGTTTCTTGTGTTCGCCCAAATCGCAACCCATATATACGTAGAAACATGGCTACACTTTGAACCTTGTTGTATCTATATATACGTAGAAACATGGCTACACTTTTTTCAATGCTTACATTTAAAGTTGATTGTAAGCCATATCTCGTTTCTAGTTCACCACATAATCTTTGGAAACAATCAAGTGACATTCGTAGTAATTAAAGATACACAACATTATCTACTTGTAATCGACGCCATATGTTCACCCACCCCAAACCACCAATAGTTTGGACTGGTCCCCTTTCAAAATATCGATGGTAGTTATTCAATGATGGTTGAATTATTAACTCTTCAAATTATTCATTTTCCAAATTCCATAACTCAATCTCTCCTCATAAGTAAGATTTTGGACATCTTCTGATCGCAACTGAAACACGAGGTTAAAAATAAATCAAATTGATAAAAAAGTGGAATTGTTCAACAGTACATAATGGATAATATAAAAACATTACACAAACATTTTATGGATGCTAATAACAAAACAAAAGTGATACTAAACTAATTTTCTGTTCCAGAATCACTTTGGTAACTTTCATTAAAATTTGGTCCTCGTTTATTTCATGTGAACCATTTTTGGTAGTAACTCATGAGCTTCCTGCAACTCTCTGTGAAATAGTTTCCCATCTTAATCTTCATCCTTGTTGAGCTCTAGAAGTATTAATATAAAATGAATCAACCGATGGAGAATTTTGACGTATGGGTTTACATGCAAAATTATATGAAGGACATGTTTCATCGTCAATGTTAATGTGATACACCTCGTCATCTTCTTGTGTCTCAGGGATTTGAGTTTGTGGGAGATCTCCACCATACGATTCCGAGTACACATGATCTTCCTCATTAGCTAAACCCTCAGTCATCATCTCAGCACTTCATTGGTTCGCAGAGTATTGAGGTTAGAATTGAACGAATATAATGTAAAGAAACGTTGCATAACATCCAAAGCTCTAGCGGTTTTCGTTTAAATGATTTTAATTTTACATACCTATTGAAAAATATATGAAAATTTTAGTGAACTAAATTTACATATTATTGCATATACTTTACAAATTTTGGGGGTGAGAGATATTTTAAGTACTTACTTCACGATCTTTCCACCATGAACCAGATGCAGATATCATAGATTTAATAGAATCAATAGAGATGCTGGTAGAGTTTTGCAGAAGACTTTAATACTTCTTGTACTATCATTTTAATTGATCAAGTTTTCTCAGAAGAACTTGTAGTTTATAGTAAGATTGAACTCTTGGTTGAACTTTTCAACTATAAACTCTTTACCAAGTGGAGTAGGGTCTTTTAAACGATAATTATTCATGGCAATGGCTTTGTTATAGAGTTTAAAAAATATTCTTTCTCGATTAAGAGTCCATTTGAAGTTGTCTTCATTCTACAAATATCAAAAATACGCAAATGTATTTTTCACTACATTACGACTTTAAAAATATTTATTGATTAATTTACCTGTGTTGATATTTCCGTGTGACGGATGGTATCTGATTGTACAGAATAATTTGCATTTTGTCCACGATTTGATGTCATATCTACAAATTTTTAAAATGTTATTATTTTTAATTACATACTATTTTAATTATTCATGGAATAACAAATACTATATATATATATATATATAAATTGTTATGATTTAAATTACATTTATGTTAAAATTGGAGAAAAAAATAAAAATACATATATATCATAATAATTAGTATGATAATAAATTACGTAAATGATATATAAGTTTTTTAAAATCTAAAATATGATAATAACTTTTCTAATAAAATATGATAATAAATTATATTTTTGTTTTCAATATTTTAGTGAACACTTATTATATTATTATATCTTAAGAATTGTTATTCATATTACGTGACATATTTTATTTGTGATATTTTTTTTCAATTTAAATGATATTAATTATCACACATTAGTAATAATAATATATAGTACCAAAATATACAAGTGAGTGTTGGTTATATATATACATATATGATATATATACATTTTATCACATTTTAGCTATATGGTTAGTATCTGTTTGCATCCATTCCCATTATTTTAGAGTCCTTTAGGCTTGCATTGTATTCATTTTGGCATACACATTGCATTTGGAGCATCTCAGGTACTTTGGAGCAAAAAAGAGCATTCTGGAGTGAAATTGGCATGAAGACTACAAGGTTGAACCTGAACTAAAGAGGACCAGTATCCTGGAGACTGAAGACCCAAACTCGCTTGGAAACAAGCGAGTGCGACTTCAACTCGCCTATACCCTGGTGAGTGGAACCTAAACTCGCCTATCATTCTGAGCCAACACAAGCGAGTGAAGCAGATGTTAAAGATAGAAATTGTAATTTTGGAAGCACTCGCCAGTATGACTCGCTACCGACAAAGACGAGCTGAGGACTGACTGAAGCTGAATGGTGAGATTCGACCCCCAACTCGCCAGTGACCATACAGAGCAGCATCAACCGACTTCATCTATTTTTGACCGACTTAATCTGATGCTGACTCGGATTAGGGCTCCCACGTTTTAAGACTTATATATACCCCTTTTAGCGAAAAAACAGCAGCAACCGAGTTTTTACTACTTTTGGCTAGATATGAGAATACTCTCTCTACCTCTTTTATTGT
>OVAX01000040.1:0-88654 GCA_900406405.1 Lepidium africanum
GACACCTTTCTGTTCTACAATGATGAAAGTGCAGTAGGTTATTTGAAATATAGTAAATAAGTTGTTATCAGTGACTGTGAACATTATCCATCCTATCCATTTTGTATCAAAACCAAGTGCCACCAACATAGAGTGAAGAAAAGACCACTCAATTCGGTCATATGCCTTGGACATGTTGGATTTTATCACCAAGAACTCGGAGATCATTCTATGAGTTCTCAACCCGTAAACCAACTCATGCACTACTAGAATATTATCACTCGTGAACCAACTCATGCGCTATTAAAATATTATCACTCTGTCCAACGCAAATCCAGATTGAAAAAAACAGACTATCAGCGGAAGATAATTTTACCAATATCTTAGAGATAATTTTGTATAGCACCGAGCACATACTGAGACGGTCATCAGACATTAGACAAAAGTTAACCGTTTTTGGGACAAAGCATAGGTAAGTAAGGTTCCATTCAGATAAGAAGCAGCTTGACGAGAAGATATTTTGAATCTCTATCATCACTTTAGGGTCCACAATGTCCCAAAACTTCTTGATAAAAATAACATGTCCTTCCATCCGGCCCTGGAGCACTCGACGGATTGATGGAAAATACTGCTCTCTTCACCTCAGCTGCCAAGACATGGGCTGTTAGCAATTTGTTCATCTTATTTGAAACTCTCAGTTGGAAATCTAAGAATAGGTAATCATTATTTGATGGATGAGTTGATGAGAAAAGCTCAGCAAAATAGGTAGCTTCTATGTCTCTATACTTTTGACTCCAATAGACTTCTTCCTCTTTATAAGCTCATGACATATCCTTCTTAAGATTAAAAACTCTCTGACAATCAAGAAAATCCAAGGATAATTCCTGATCTAGCAAAACCTGAATATGCGAAATGATAGTTCGAGAATTAAGTGAATTCTCCTTCTTCCATTTACTTAACTCTCTTATACTCAATGTAATACATTCTATGGTCGAAGCAACATTGTTCCCTTGCGACCAAGCTTTTTGAACTGCTTCCTTAACTAGATGCTTGTTAAGGAATCGTTTATTGAATCTAAAAGTACTTTGGAAGCCGATCGTACCACTTGCGAATCTGACCAAAACAGGTCGATGGTCAGAACCACGAAGCTCCATAAACTCTTGATTCACCCTAGGGAATGTCTTAGACCATTTTGGGCTAAATTTTTTGTTTTGTCATTCTCGTTTTTTAATATAATTTTTAATTCAAAATTATCTCATTTACCCCTAATTAAATAAATAAAATATTAAATGGTTTTCTAATAACTAAAAGTGAGATAAAGACATAAAAAAACATTTAACTATTTTTTTAATAAAAATGCAAAAATGACAACCAATGAAATAAAGGGAGTAATATATTTCTACTATTTTTATTTTCTTTTCCATCAAAAACAAAATATTCGGATAATGCTGGAGGCACATACTCCTCCAGACCTTGACAATTCTATAGGACGAGACTCATTGATGATCCGGTGATCCCCCAGCAGGGACCTCCACAGTTCTGGGCCTTATACTCTAATCTCATCTAATACCATCCTTTGCTTCTGATCTGCGTTTAGCAGCTTCCACTTCCAATTTAACTTCTTGAACTGTAGCAGCAATAGGACGTTGAGTATCCTTCCTAAAAAAGGTGTTGAAAGCTTTTCCTGAAGTAGACTTCATAGTAGCTGAGGACTTGACTGAACCCTCTTCCACGGCCTGAGCTTTAGATGCTGAGAAAACCTTAATTTACTAAAAGACTCAACCTGCTTCTTAATATGAGCCTCCTGAATCTGGCTAAACTCCTCACTCCGGGGAACTTTTATCATAGGCAGACATGAAGCGGATTGAATAGTATATCATTCAACAATTTAGGACCTGATGAAGCAGAGATATCTTCTTCTGGAGCGTAATCATATATTATCCCTTTGCCCTTGTCCACTTCAAAAGTAACCACTGGATGATGTTCCAGTCTTAAAACCATCTTAGCAAGGATCGGATCCTTTTCAACTTGCGCCGCAGACCTTCTTACACGTTCCTCTCTAACGAGCCTCTCTTCTTCAGTGGAAGTCTTCAAATACATTCTCATTTCCTCTAACACTGCTAAATTTATCTTCAGACGACCAGTAAGAGAATCAAGAACAACTTGCTTAGGATCCAAATCCCAAACAGAAGGTCAGAAGCAGAGATCGAAGCTTTAGCTTTCGCAGCTTCAATAACAGCATTTTCCCTGAAGAGCTGGGCCTTTTCTTGCCTTTTTTGCTTAACAAGGGGCATCTGTCCTTTTCATAAGTCAAACGCTGACAATGATATTGATGACAACGCTTCTGCACCCTTTCATAGTTCAAGGCAATTTCAGTTTTTTTCACCGATTGGCAACACGAGCACCTTTGATTTACGAAGCGGATTCGCTACATTACTATCTAATATAAATGACATTGAACATTACTAACTATTATGGGCAGATCATAAATGGGAATATAAAATGCTTAAACTTAAGCATAGACACATCACAAGAACCTATTTCCCAGAAGGTGAATATCAATATGTACAAGTTTCTGAAAAGGTCAAAACAATGTATATCTAAAAACAAGGAGACTATATAATATAGAGTGCCATAAAGCATTAAACTTTCAAGATTGTTTTGCACCACAAGATACATGAGGCTGAATAGCTGAAGGGATTCTTATCTGCAAATATAGTTTTAGACAAAAATGCTTAATCCTTTATGCAGCATGATTTGACTCCGCAACAGATCTTTCCTTCGACATAAAAATGGACAATCTCATCTTTCACATGCCTTTGGGCTATGCCAGTTCGCGATCTCGATGATGACCATGACATGTATAATGTTTCTGAGGCTTCAACTGAGAGCCCATTGTTACTTAGGTCCAGAATCTGTAGTTGGTTGGCCATTCCAATAGCAGTTGAAAGTTCATTGATGATATTGTTCCTGCGTGGTAAACTAAAACTATTCGAGGTTACAGTTTGTTCCTGTACTTGCTCGTCTTCGCTGTCCGCAACTTCAAGATCATCACACTTAATATTGGTTTCAGATAACTCTTGTTCTTTACCCGGGGTCTGGCATTGGTGTTTGGTCTCAACTCTCTGAGTTTTGTCCATTGAGGTGACAGGTTCACATGTTCCATGTTCTTCCTGTCCCATTGCTGAGCTTTCCTTCACAGGTTGGCCAAACAGAGTCTCATCTATCTTAGCATTCTCGGAAAGATTAAGCTCTCCAAGATTCTTATTATCTGCAAGACGTATAGCTGGTGATTTCCAAAAGGAAAATATATTTGGTTTGAATAGCAGCTACAAGAAAAGATTAATTGAAAACAATAATTCAGACCTGAAAGTGCTTGAATTATGGATAGAACTCCAGTGAGCTTCAGATGACACTTGTTTAGAACCAGAACTTTTATGTTTGAACAAGGTTTGTTCAGCAGCATCCCCAGTGCACTGATTCCCTGTTTGTATATTGTTTTGAGCCAGTTATGCATTAAGAAGACAGGAATTTAGATAAACATAATTACAGCCAAATGGAATTTAGATTAATGGGAAGATCGTTTTAGAGCTTTGAAATGATTATAGAATCACAGGGTTTGACGGGTTGCAAAAATCTTTAGCTCGGATAGATGGAACTACTCGAAGAGAAGAACGTGAACATGTTAAGGTAATAAAAAAAAAATACCTCTTCGGTGATTGTATTTCCTCCAACGTTGAGTTCAAGAATACTAGATGTCAGTGTATTATCTTGGATGAGCCTAAGAAAGAAAGCAGACGCTAGTCCACAACATGAAAGGTCGAGTTTCATAGTTTCTTCCTTTTGATTACATAGAGATTCAATGACTTTTATAGCTCCGTCCTAGAATACATTTGCATAGCAGCGTCAGATAGAAAAGGACATGCATATATCACAATATAAGAATTCAATCTGAATGTTTAGCATATCATCACCGTTCCTATTCCACTGCTGCCAACTAAAAGTTTTGACAAAGATGGAGTCTTAACAAGTGCAGAAAGGCTATCAACAACTTGGTTACTCAGCTTTATGCCATTCATATTCAGTTCTGCAAAGCTGTAGTGGTTAAACATATGATAGTGTTAGATTTTTTTAGTGGAAAACTGGAAAAAAAAAAAAAAAAAAAAAAAGCGCTTTCTGTTAATCTTTCAAAACCTGCTCAGTGTAGCCAATTTCGCGAAGAGGTTTTGAATTGTCCTCCCTGAAACAGGACTATTATGACCTGCCACATACAGATACACACCAACTTCAGCAAAAGGAAAGGACATAAAATAATGAATGTACATAACATAATAGAAAGTTTACCGATACAGAGTTGGGAAAGTCCCGACTCCGAATCCAAAGCATCAGCAACCTTTTGGATTGTTCTTGATGTGAGTGAACAATGTTCCACATTCAAGCTGTAAAGTGCTGAAAACAAAAGGAGACACATGAACATAAGCCAGTGAATGGAAGATACGAGTTATAATTATTCATCTAAAACATTAGGTGTCTCACTAGTGCAAATAAGAAACAAAACATACTATCAGAGCAAGTATGCACCTACATAACAATCAAATTAAAACTATACCCCGGCAATTTTTCAAAATAGTTGAGAGGTAGGATCCACAAGCATCTGTAAGTCGATTCCTGGACACATTGAGGACTTCCAGCCGAGTGAACAAGACAGGGCATTCACAGATCTGGTAAAGAGGAGTATATTAAACAATACGAAAAAATGATACTGTGAAACTTTCAAGCTTTGGCCAAGCAGAGTACCTGAAACAAAGCTGTTGGACCAAACCGATTGCAATGCAAATCCAACGTTAGAGCACCATAAATCTGGCTTGATGATGCAAAAAGTTGTTTCAGTTTCTCCATTGTTCCATTCCCTAACAACCAATAAGACTTAAGAATTTCCTAGAAGTTCCGTATGATCTAACCAACGAACACTTAAGTCAGGTCATTAAACTAAATAAGACACCAGAGGCAACTTTTACCTAGCATATTGTGGGACAGATCCAACATAGCAACTATATTGTGGACATGGAGGGCACACAATAACGGAGCAGCTGATATGTCTTGGAGTTCACATTCTGACACATTGATATCATCCTCTACCTGACAACATACAATGAAATAGCCATTGAGATTATGCACCAAACCATACGAACATAGAAAGAAATAACCAAGATTATGCATCAAACCATACAAACAAACAAAGAAATAAGCATTCAGAGTATGCATCAAATAAAGTGATAATTTGTAGATATCTTGCTTTACGTGAGTTGAAAAGCAAATGAAGAAAAAAAAATTATTTCACTTATTAACCGGCAAGATTGGGGTAGATATTCTCACCTCTGAAATGTATAACTTCTTAAGCAATTTTATACTGGGTTTCTCTGACAACTTTTGGCAATAGTCTGTGTATAGTTTAATCAGGCGCTTGTGAACCCAGCCTGAAACAGGTTAGTTACATAGCTTATTAAGCTGTATAATAAATAAGAGGGGAGAATCAATGATCATAATCTTAAAAAACAATACAGTGCTCCAGCCACACTCATGGATAAAGTGAAAGAACAATTGTGATATTTATAGTAAGATCAACTTGACAATCTTACAGTCAAATATCATGAAGATCCCATAAGTACCAAAAAAATTCTTACCATCAACGGAAGCTTCAATGACAACATTTTCGGAAGAGCTCGTGAGTATCTCATATAATTCCAATGGTTTCAGAACTCTACCACCGGATTCCAAATGACGAATGATTGGCAACAGACCTAATGAAACATGTTCAAAGATTCAAACAACTTTTAGATCCAATATCTTTGACACAAAAGTTTACTTTTGAAATGCGCAAGGAAACAAAGGGAAGCAAATTTTTTTTTTTAATGAAGTATGAGATGAGAATTATAGTATAACCTCTTGAAATAAATAAAATCTCCGGTCACAAATTGCGCCAGGGTAAAATTCAATAAAGTAATGAGATAGTAATTTCTTTTGAATATCCTATGTAAAAAATATGGTCCCAATAATATCATACATTAATAATTAGAGATATTATGCATATATACTTTCTTCAAAAATAACATAAGATATTAACACAATATGAAATATGTGAACCAAAACATAATTAAAATTTAATAGAGATAATCTTAGAAAGAATTAGAACTCTTAAACACTTAATTTTTTTTCTAACACTTATAATTTAAAATCAAATTATATTCCTAAAGATTATAAACCAAATATAATATTTTCATATTCTTTTGTCAAATATTTCTTTTTTTTTTTGTCAACGGCAAAATATTATTGATACTGAATTTTACAATGGAGATAAAGATAAGGTAATGACGATACAAATTGCAGAATTCTGATTCTAACCAACACTAAAAAATCTCAACAAATGAGATAAAGCTTCAAATTGTGAAATATTTCTATAAATGAATAATTAATAATTTATAGATAAATTAATCACTATAAATTAATAAATTTTCTTAGTCCCGGCATGCTATGCCAAAATTTGCTGAGAAAACAAAAAGTTCACATACCTTTGGATTTCTCATCGTCAGGAAGCTGTAGATAGTATAAGCAAGTAAGTTCCACCTTCACAGACTCATCACTGCACGAGCTCGAGTCCAGCGCCATGTGTTCATTTTCAATTTCAATTTTTATTTTCTCCTGCAAATAGGAAAACATATAAAGAAGAATGGAAGACATAAAAAAACGAAATGAAAGCCAAACAAATCTATAATATTTAACGGTAGCTAAGATCACAGTTGCTCACATCTTCAGTTTTGGAATAAGCATGAAAGTTCACGAGAGCAGCTCCAGATTTACAATGTGTGGTGTTGGAGTCACCCGCATCACATTGAGATCCTCTTTTACTACAACCAGCTGTATCAACAGCATTATCATTGCCCAAAGATCTACTAGTGCTGATATTTGGAGCCACTTTAATGTGATGAAGAGGTGTATAGGAGCAAGAACCTTCTTCTACATTATCTTGGATAGCAGGATTTTCTGTATACTTAATAGCACCATCAAAATACATACTTTCCTCAGGAACCTCATCATTCTGCCTAGGAACGTTGTGAAAACTGCCTTTAGGGCATCCCAATTCATATTCGGTCTCACTTTCATCATCAGAGAGGATTACACGAATTCTCTTACGACCAGCAACTGTCTGCTGAGAGTCTGCTACTGCAGAGAAATCTTTCTTGGTCTGATCACTGTCAACATCTTGTTTTTCTAAAACTTTTTTCCTTTTAACCAAGCATTTTCGAGGCTGGAGAAATGTAATAAGAGGCACATCATCATTTTGTTCATCCAGATCTACTAACGATTTTGATCCAAGTGAATTTGATGTTTGGTGTTCTGCTGAGCTACACGCATTTGGCCTATCATTTGATATATTCACAAGCCCTTCTGAGTCGGTTTCAGAGCATTCATCTTGTGTACCAGATTCAACTCTCTCATTATGTTCTGACTCCTTTATATTTCGTATTTTTTCCTTCAAATCCCTACATGTAGTATATATCTATGAGAAATAAAATAATACTTGAAACTGCAAACCTAAAACCAGATTTAGTTTCAATCTATAATGAGTTCAGCGACTACATAGTAAAGATTACCTGGCCTGTATAGAATTCCCAAATCTGATCATATGGCTATAATGCATTAGTTCCAGTGCTGCAAGCTGAAGTGAAGGAAGATTAGCTCTCAACGCAATTCTGCAGGACCACACAAGAATTAATCCAAAAAAACATTAGTTAATTCATTACCATAAGATAGGTCTTTGTGCATTCACGGCCATATATATAGAAGCTGATCATGTAAAGTGCTGATTGATATACATGCATTGATTATACATTAGCCATAGTACGGTAATAGTTGAATTTAATAGAGAGAAATAACCAACAACTTAATTATATCACAATCACACTTGCTCTGCTTTACTAGTTCCTTCAAATATCTAACAACGAATCAGATCTTCAGTGCAGTCATATTTTGCAATGGAATCATCAATTTTCTCAAGGACAATTACTAGGATTGAATCACAAATGAGAATTACTCATTAGGTCAAATGCACAGTTTGATAAAGGACTCTTGTATATAAATTACGAATACCTGTGTCCCTCTTCAAATGCTCGGAGTGCTCCTGTCCATTCACCAATACAGTCCAAAACGGTACCTATATTAATTTTCGCCATTGCTTGACCCTACAAGAGAAAATTAAAACCAGAAACGAAGAATAGCTGTAATAGTGGTCAATCCAAAAACAGTATAACCAGTGTTCCTTTCACACAGAAGATGTTCAGTAGAGGCCTCATAAATTTTGATGAATAGTGGAATATAAGTTGTAATAATTAATCGTGCAAGCAAATAAGTCTCACCTCCAGATTACCAATTGCTTCAAATCCCTCATAACTTCTATCATACCACTTCAGGGACTTTTTGAAATTTCTAAGCTTTTGGTATGACTCTCCAATAGCCAAAAAGGCATCATTCAGCTTTTGCTTGTCACAGAGTTCATCTGATATTTTCTTCTTTCTCTTTGAAAATTCGAGATGCTAAGACATTCAAAGAACAAATAGCAACACTTTTAGTTGAATGCAATTAAATAGCAGTTCACAAGTAATTTTCAAAAATGTATTGCGAGTTATTGGAGCTGTGGCACAGAGACTTCGATCATATAGTGGTCAATATGTCTATGATACAGTAATATCTAGTTTTGCCACTTCGGTCTTACATCATAACTTTATTTTGCATGTCTAGAACTAAACTACTATCCCAGCATTCAAAAATATATGTTTTGTGGAGAAAATTAAGCCCCTTTCGGATAATCTGGTCTTCCTGACTGATCCTAAAAGACTTTTAGCAGAACTTAACAAACATGAATCTGTCTATGAAGTTTGCATATCTGTCTAGTAGCCTGATGAAATCTGAAAATATTAGAATGCTTATTCATCATTTAAAACCCCCAAAGAGTGAACAACCCTAATTCTGGAAACTTTTCAGACACATGCAAACATGGTATGGAGTGTTAAGATTAAAAGGCAAAGGGTATTTTAGATATAAAACTCACTTTCAGCCATGCAGATACCGTGATAGATTTCTCAATAAGACGTTCGAGACAAGCATGTACTTGGAGCATAGACTTTCGTTCCTCCGAAGTGCCTTGGGCATCAGTCATTTCTGCAGACAACTTCTTAAGCATAAGCTCTTCTTCCCTCATTTCTTCCATAACTTTAATGGCTTTCTTTACTGTCTTGATATTTTGCTCTATCAGTTCAACCAAAGCACTCTCGTCTTGCATAGATTTGGCTAGAGTAGAAGCTTTACCATAACACAAAAGTGCATCGTCGTACTTTTGGGTCCTGTTGTGTAATTCAGCGAGATTAATATACCCCTTGGCTTCTCCTTGACAATGATATATTCTATGGCAGATATTGATATCTATCTCAATGTGTTTCTTTGCTTCATCCCAACTTCTCAGCTCCAGGAAAACATTTCCAAGGTTATGATGAAGCCTACTACGCATAGCATCGAATTCTCTCACCTCCTCTTCATCGCAAATCTGCAGCCCTTTCGTGAGAATATTGCGGGCAGCATCGGGATTATCAAGCTCAAGATCAAGCATACCAATGTTATTATGTGCATTAATATACTCCTCAAGAAAGCTGCTACATTCGCCAGGGGGTGGTTTCTCTTTGAGAGCCTGTGCAAGTTCCATGGCTTTTTTAAAGTACTTTTTAGCACTCTGAATCGCATCATAATCATCCTCAGACCGTGAGAGTATTTCATAGTATGTACGACCAAGTTGAGTACAAGCTCGTTGCTTCTCCACAGTGTCCCTAGTTTCTTCAGCAAGCTGTAAATGTTTTTTCTGCAACAATCAGAAATACACTTTAGCTCAACTAAGAAGATATGCATATTTAACACTAACAGATGATTGATAAGAGACCAATATGAAACAGAAAATTCGCACGGATTCTTCATTAGCACATAAGTTTCCCCACTATACAGCAGTCTATTCCACAATGCCAATAGTTCATCACGTCACTAAACCCATAACTTCTAGAAATTTGATGAGTCAAAGAACATCACAAACAAACAGCAAACTTATAACGGAAAATCGGGAAGTTTATGATACCCAAATAGGAAAAAGAAACAGATAGTCCAAAAGACTTACCTGATATATTAAGGCTTCCTCGAAATTCTCGAGGCGGAGATAGATCTCGCCGAGAGACTGACAAGTAGGTAACAAATCCTTCCCAGGTAAATACTTGACGGAGATATCGTAATCGATCCGAAACCACTTGAGAGCTTCAACGTACTCTCCACGATTCTTAAGGATATCGCCGACATTGTTGGCCCACCTCGCTTCTTCGCTCCGGTTACCCACTTCCCTCGCTTTTCGGTATGCCCTCTTCGCCCCAGCTACATCTAATCGACCCATCAGATGATCTTTACGTTCCTCAGATTGTTAATTCTCTCTACTTTCTCCAACGAAGGGTTTTGTTTTCTTCCTTCCGAAATTCAGATTTCTCTAAAGAAAATCTCTGAGATTTTGATTTTTTTGCCTCAATTTTTGTTTTCACTTATCAGAGTCCCAAAAAGTCCCGCCAAAATAAAAGGGGCAAATTAGTAGTTTCAATAAATTCTGAGTTATGGGCTTTAGGTCGAGTTTAATATTGAGCCGTGGGCTTCGTATACTAACAAAGAGGAAAAAACCCTAAGGGTTCCTAAGTCTCTCTATTTAAGCTCTCATTTTGCGCCGCCCCAACAGCTTCTGCTTACCTTCGAAGACCTCCTCCAAGCATTCCGGCGATCTGACTCTTCCCGGCGGCAAAAATGGTTGCGGCGAAGAAGACAAAGAAGTCCCATGAGGGAATCAACAGCAGATTAGCTCTGGTGATGAAGAGTGGAAAGTACACTCTTGGATACAAATCTGTTCTCAAATCCCTTCGCAGCTCCAAAGGTAAAATAGATAAAAGCTATTCTTCATCAATTGCTGGATCTATATCGTGGTGTTCTCTTCGTAATTCAGCTTGAATAATTGTTCGGTTTAGGTAAGCTGATATTGATATCAAGCAATTGCCCACCATTGAGGAGGTCAGAGATTGAATACTATGCTATGCTTGCCAAAGTTGGAGTTCATCACTACAATGGCAACAATGTTGATCTTGGTACTGCTTGTGGTAAATACTTCCGAGTTTCTTGCCTCAGCATCGTTGATCCAGGTGATTCTGACATCATCAAGGCACTTCCCGGAGATCAGTGATTGTTGTTTTGACGATTTCTTATGATTTTGCCAAGTTTTCCCCTATGCTTTATTATTATGCAATGTGTTCTTCAAAGACTTAATGTTAGGTTTCTTTAATTTCCAAACTCCTTAATGCTTAAAAAGTATAACATTTTCGTATCTATTTATGATTGCATTACATGAAAGGCTTCAATTTAGTTGTTATCAATTGCATGACAGACAATCTATGAAATTTCTAGCATAATCATGTTCTAACATCTCAGCGAGTTAATCTTAACCACCAAAAAAGTAACACGAAGAAAAATTCTAATCTTGTGGGAAACTTTCTACACTTCCAGAGACCAAAAAAATAAAAAATAAAACCATAACGAAAAACGTTTTTGTTGTGATTTTGGTTACTGAGTCAACTTCATACGAGACAACCTATTCTTTGAATTCATTATCGCTTCTTCTCTTTTCTTCGCTATCTCTTTCAGCTCTTCCCGATACTTAGCTTCTATCTCCTCTACTTCCTGTCTTAACCTTTCCTCTTCCTCCACGCTTACTTGCTCGGTTGCTTCTTCTGCTTCCTGATCGGATTTCCCGTCTTCTCTTTTAATGGCATCGGCACATTGCTTATCTTCCTCATCTGAACGTGGGCAATCCGAAGTCCATGAGTGACTAACAGACTCGCAAGCATCATGACTTCTTGTGTTCTGATTTAGTTGCTTAGCCTCGTTCTGATGATTTCTTGACTTCTGATTTAGTTGCGAATGAATAAGATGATCCACCGTGACATCGGTTTTCCAAGTGGGTATCAAGTTGACAAGTAATATATCAATCAGCTCGGCTATAAACTTGACGTTTTGGTCAGTTAGTTCAAGTTGCTCAACCATCTCACTCGACACCTTAGAAGCAGTGTCACCTTCTTGATAGAACAGGAAATGAATGTTCCTCACACGTCCTGCAACGAGAAACAGAAATATTAACTACCAGAATTCAAAAGCAACGGATAATTACATGGAGCTGAACCAAAACACTCACCATTCTCATCTACTATACGAAGAATTAGTGATACGGAGTGTTCATCGTTTTCTTCACCCTTGAGGACAAAGAAATTCCCTCTCTTTGCACGTCTGACCTCAATACACCGGGATCCTGAGTTGTTGCTAGAGGTAACAACAGGCAAATTGTCTTCATCGAGATCTATAGACATCGGTTTCGTACGTCTTGCTGTAGGGGGGCCTTCAGACATAAGACAACGGTCTCCAAACGCACCATCTTTGGGCATTACAATGTCAGGAAGTGGCAAAGGGTTGTTTATCGTTAAACCATTCACATGAAGAAAAGGGTCCAACAGAAGCTCTTTTGCTGATAACCTCTCCGATGCAGGAACCAAGCATTTCTCAATAAACTGCTTTACTTCTGGATCTTGAACCCTAGCGAGTGAAGCAGGTTTTATTCCCTTGAAATCACCAACAACCAAATCTGGTTAATATCTTGAAATCACCAATAAACAAAAGACATGATTACGTGAATGACTTTATTGCTAACTCACCGATGAAACCTTCTTGTATATCTGAGCAGAGTTTTTGCATTCACAGTATGGGTATTCAAATGTCACCATCTCCAACATACACATCCCAAATGAGTAAATATCGGCCAATTCATTATAGTTCTCATCGTAAAGCTCAGGTGCCATAAACTCCGGGGTTCCTGTTAGTAACATAGTAATTACACTTCAATTTAACCCAACAAAAGACAATTGATTTGTGACAGAAAGACATATCGTGGATAAAATTCTATCCTTTCTCCTTTATGTTAAAGCGGAAAATGTCAAAAGGTAAGCTACATCTAGAAGCTGAAAATAGAACTATACCAATCACACTTTTGGCATTAGCTTGCTCCATGACAGTGGCTAGACCAAGATCTCCTATTTTCACTTCTCCATGGTTTCCATTGATAAAAATATTATCGCATTTGAGATCCCGATGTATAATTGGTGGCTCTTGACTGTGAAGATATCTCAAACCCATTAAAATCTGCCTTGCCCAATTCTTCACGGCCTTCATATTCACCTTCTTGTGTTTCTTGCGGTAGCTAAATTAAAAAATTGCTTAAATTCCACAAGAGTATTCTCCACAATAACAAGAAAAAAGAAAGCAATACAAAAACCGAAGACAAGTGTTATGCAGTAGATAGAAGGGGGGATACATACTGTCGGAGACTCCCTGAAGTAAATAGCTCAGTTATTATGTTAACTGTCTTGTTCTTGTCATCGATCCATGAGTTATAGAACCTAATAATATTATTGTGCTTCAACGATTTCAACAGACGCACTTCAGAATACAGCCTCTCCAGGCAATTCGGTGACTGCAAAACATCGTCTATTCGTACTTGGTTCCATGCAACTTCAATCCCATCTACTTCATCAAATGCCTTATAGCTAATTTCCTTGAGTTAAGGTAGAAAACAAGAAAATACAGCACATACAAAAAAACATAACACATTTTCTTTTAAAAAAGTTCACTGATATGATATGCGTATATTCCTAGAAAGCTCTGATATCAAGAATTCTCTAATCTCAGAAACAAAAATCGAGACGAACCAAAAAGGATACACAGTCTTGAATGCGCCTTTTCCAATGACCTCTTTATACTGCAAGGTACACAATTAATTGGTTAACAACATAAGATATTTAGATCATGACACACTATTACTCAGACCTTAACATTTTAATAGCTAAAACAAAGGGAGGTGGATCTGAACCCCTCTTTGCTTGGCTTTTTATACTATCAACCAATTAAGAGGTAAACACTTAACAAACTGGAGAAAGTATATGTATAAAATTCCAGAGATCGTCCTCATACCCGTATATATCGAAGAGTTGGATCAACTTCAAGCACTTCCGGGTCAGGAGGCTCTTGAAATACACAAGCATCGTCTGAACAGTCCATTATTTCTTAAACCTTGAAAAGTATCAATCTGCAAGCTTACAACAGAAAAAAAAAAAAACAAAAAAAAAACACACAGAATGTTTAACGAAATCCTTGGATTCCTTTCGAGTGCAACACCTTTTGCAGTAAAAGAATATTCAAGGACAACAAGATATTCACACGCTAGTGCAACCCTAAATCCTAATTTAGCTGAAAATTTTGGTGAAACTTCTTATACTTTAACTAAACTCAGATCAACAACAAAAACGAACCAAAATAATAATATTCAAGTGAAGCTCGGGATACTTTAGGATCGTAACATCATCATTCATATAAACGAATTCAATACTCTTCCTCCCAGATTGCATTCCGTCAATACTCACATTCGACATATGCATAAACAATTACTATGAAACAATTCATAATTTTGATAGGAGAATACAAAATTACCAAACGACACCCACTTGAGCATATTGAAAGAGAGAACGATTCACGTTAATGCATACATACACATAAACAAAGAAAATACACGATCAAACAAATTTCTCGCCCACCAGTAGTGATATAAGGTAACAGAATCGCGTAAAATATATATGTATATGATACTGACACTTCAAATCTACCTGGAGAAAATAGAGCTTTGTTGCGGTAACAGAGACGACGAAACGGAGAAGGAGAAGAACAATGGGAGTCAAAAAAGATCTGAACCCTAATTGAGAAATCGATGGATGGAGAAGCTGCAGCGACACGGGAAAATAGGAACAAGTGTTTGTTCAAGCTAATCACGAATCCACCACCTCCGATTTTTCCTCTATTTAAATTTAAATTCATTAATCTTTGGGTCCCCAAAAATAATTTTTTTTTATAAAAAAAAAAAAAAAAAAGCAAAACAAATTTCAAGTCCCTTCTTAAAAAAGGAGAAACGCTCTGCCCATGCACAAATATGACGTGTCAATACACGTGGCCCTAAATCAACCCAATTGCTGACGTTGGAATATCCAGTTGGAAAATAGCGTACACACGTAAATTAAGTTCAATTTACCTCAAAACACATTACATAGTTTAACTTATTTCATTGCCTGATCAAAACGCAGAAAACTTCTAGTAAACAAGAAAATCATCATCGGAGGATATCTAGTCTGATGTAACATTTCAAAGAGAATGATAACTCCTCATCGTGATAATCCTAAAATGTTGTCATCTTCATCAGTGGAGGATCCATCATATGAGCTCTCACTAGTAAGTCTGTTAGGCTGGGTGAGACTATCTTCCCTTTCCGATTGTCCAATCTTGATGTCACGATGTTTAACTAGGAGCCAACGGAGTAGTTTGTCTTCCTTGTTAAGGTAGTGGAGCTCTTTGTTCATGTTTGGAGTTGCCATCATTGTTATCTGCATCAATTGTCCCTGCAAAAAGATTTTGTTACATAATACACTCAAAGCTCCAACGTAGAAATTTACGCCAACCAAATTTATGACGCCTGCACTCAATACGTGATTAATGTTTTATGGTTGTACTGGTTGATACTCCCAATGGTAATGATAAGCTTACATCTATTGCAGATCGAAATAAATACTTCCTAGGTATGTATGAATACTATATTCTCCTCTCGTAGCCCAAATTCTATTATACCCACAAAAGCCAAAGTTTTCGAAGTAACACAAACAGTTTGTGGAAACCTGCGTGAGAAAATATATATATATATATAAGCGAAAGCTGTGATTGCTTTAATGCATCAAACCCATATTGAACTCCACACTGAAGATCAAAAGCACAATTAAACTCTTTGGAAAATTGAGTAGATAGGAATATTTCTAGAATCATAGCTGTTTTGTTATTCTCATCATGATATTATGGACTCGTCTAGACAAAATCAATAAAATCTGCAACCCTTGCGGCTCTTAACACAATCTGATGAGTTTGCTACAAGATTTCAACTGAAAGCTAAACTGAGTGTAATACTGTGGGCGAAATAAGTAGCAGTCCAGGATCATAGCCAGCATTTGAGTAACAGAACTGCATCAAGTTCAGCTATTTTTAACCTTACGTCCATACCAATCGATCAAAAAGATGCCAATACAAAAATCTTTTCCAATTTAGTCTAGAAATGCCAACCTAAATCATAATGCTAATAACATTGAATCGGCCTGGAATCTCCTGATCCGAAAACGCTACGGACTCATGAACCATCGATTGAGTAAGACCTAACGACAATTTCATACCTGATAGTGTCTTCCGTCGAGCTTCTTAATACCGTAACCCAATTCGACCTTGCCAAAGGATTTAATCTCCGTGAGGACGCCATTTCTGCTATAAACATGTTTCCCGATCCGCGCAACGAGATCGATGAGGCCTTCTTTCCGAATAATTGGCTTAAACAGAAGCATACAGTCGTAGAGCGGCATTTTTATCTGCTTCTTCCTTCCACCCACAAGATATTAGATTTCTACAGTCTCTCTTTCTCTCCCTATTTTACTCCGTTAGGGTTTTAGTCTTCGAGGATTCGCCAACGAGTGACAAAGCTTATTCTCTTCCATCAAAACGACAACGTATTCGTGTTTTATTATTATTTTGGGCTGAGTAAATGGTTTTTTTTTGTCACACAAGAGAGCAAATGGTTTTATCAGCTATCTTCTTGTTTTTTTTGGTAAAAGGTATTATTTTATCAGCTATTTCAATGAGTTAAATAATCCTTTTTCCAAGAGGCAACCGTAGAAAGATTTTGTAACGAGAAAAAAAAATCGTTATTACTTATCTAATTTATATATTACATAATATATATATATATACCTTTATCATTTACTTACATGAATTTTTCTTTCTTTAGGATATTAAGTTTATTTACATGGAAATTGGAAAGCGGGCAATACAATCCAAACAGTCAAGAGCTTAATATTATATACATAACGTACAAAAACAAACCCAAAACCAAATTGGGTCAAGATTCTGAAACAGGAAAAGGAGAAGTTGTAACCGCGGTAGGGTCGGATGTGGATTGGCTAAGCAACAACACATTCTTCATATCTTTGTAAGACCTCAACTCTTCCAAAGCATCAGCTGTTGTCTTTGAGGCCAGAGCAAGCCCGGACGCTGTGATAGACGGTACTGCTATCTCGTGAGTCCGTGCGGGTTTGCTGTTGTTCTTGTTCCAAGAGTTTTCAGGTATGGAAGATTCAGAGACATCTTGTCTGAGAGGTGGAGCTTTCTTCAGCATTCTCACAAGGGCACCAACTGCAGCATCTTGGGACTTCTTCGGGAAAGACCCGCTTGACTCCACTGGTTCATGTATGTCTCTGTGCTCGAATGACCCTTGTCTGAAATTAAGGCAAAATCAGTTTCTATTGGAAAACATCTAAGCATATACGAAACAGTAATCTTAAGAACTATGTCACAAACCTGGAGAGGAAACATCTCAAGTGATTACATAATATTATTTATACTATAAGCCCAAAGAAATATCATAATATTAGCTAACAGTGACGACTTACGATTTCTTGGTTTCCCTACTAAACAGTTCCATATCTTTACGTAAAGGACCCAGTACGAGAAAACGCCAATATTTAATCAAAGCTATACGGATACAGAAGTATTATACTAACTACTTGGGTCTAGTGGATGTTAAAGCTCAAAATAAAGTACATGAACGAGCTTCTTAAGCCGTATTGATCAACATAAGATGCCATGATTAAAAACTCAACTAGTTTTGATCTATTCGGTTTTCAAGACCGTACCTGCTACTACTTCGATCTGTACTATCTTCATACTCAACATCAAACGGGCAAGGATAATCAGGATCATCATAATCATCGTGGAAAGACCTACTGGAGCTCCGAGAAAATGATATCTGCGGTGAGCTGTTGGCAGACAGCCTCGCCCCAGAATGCCTCCTAAAGTCATCTTTCCCATAGAGCAACATCTAGAAGAAAAATGAATTACAATTTTACTCGGTCAGTCACATAATCCAGAAAAGAGATGAGAGATAAAACATACGGAGTACACGTTCACCTTGTCTATTGCTGCTCCAAATTCACTAGGACCAAAGTTTCGCACATGCTTAAAAGAAGCCTGTCTCGAGAGTATTAAATGAGGAGAAGGTGCCACAATGTTTTGTTTGGACTGGAAAGTAGGAGCTGGGATTCTGACTGGAGCACTTTCAGTACGCACAATGCCTCTTGGGATGGCGTGTATTGGTGCTGAAGGAGAAGGAGGGGAAAAATCTTGAGAAGGGTGAGGAGGAAGGTGACGGGAACAAGGATTCGAAACCAATGCATGTGTATCTGAATGTGTAGGTGATGGTGAGCAAGAAACAGAAGGTGGAGACGCCTTGTACCGATCGAAACTCCAGCTATGGCGCCTTTGAAATGGCAGCAATGGAGGTGAACCATATGAAAGAGGAAGAGAGGGGAACCTTTTCAACGGATCAGCCAAGGGACTTCCAACATAGTCGGTTATAAACGTTGGAGACATAGGAGTTGAGTGTTCACAACTGACATCTGAGAGAGATCGATATAAAACCGATAAGCAAAGTCTACCACACATAGTCTCCACCGGTGTGAAAGCAAACTTCTGCATTTCTGCCTCTTCTCTACGAGTGAATGGCTCAACTATAGAAGGGACCCTAGGAACAAGCTTGAACTTGAAGATCTGCCCAGAGGAATTAAGTTCCCGGAAAATCTTATAAGCAGGTAAAAGCCTAACCATCAGAAACAATGATCTCAGCAACAGAGTTGCTTTCTTATACATTATTTGCAACTTATTACTGCTTGACCTCCTGCTGCTAGTAGTAACAGATTCCCTGATCTTCCTATTATCATACTGCACCACCCATCTCTCAATTATCTGCTCGTTCTTAGTTTCACATCCTATTTCATCTTGATCAGAACTCCAACCCGGCAGATACTCTTTCCCGGAATAATTCCTGATAAGCTCCCTCTTACCTGACAAGTTCATGTGATCACCACCAAGCGGCCTCGCCACAAGAACCACATCAACAACCAATGGCTCAAGACTACTTCGGCGACCGATATCGAAACTCTCTAACGCTGCAGGACATTCCCTAAGAGCTAGATTGAACCATTTATCACGAGGCCTCACGCTTGAGGAAGATGAAGAAGATGATGAAGGGGAACAAATCATCTGCTCACCACTATAATTCCTTGAAGACATATAAGGAGTCCTTGATTCGAGAATTATGTGGAGACTTTTAGCAAAGAATTCAAATATGATCTGTTCTGCTTTAGCACCTTCTGAATTGCCACTCCTGTTGTGTGAAGATGACATCTTTCTTTTTTTACTTTCTATCAGAGAGCCAATCAATTTAGAAAACTGTACCTGAGGAATCAAATATGAAAACCACCGACTATAAACAATCAGAGATTCATTCAAAATCGAACAAAATCTTCAGTACAAACCCAGAATCATCTATATAGTTCTCGATCATCAAATTCTTCTACTAAACAAAAATCAGAGACTAGAAAACCAAACCCAGAACAGAGCACGAAGTACACAAACTCACCAACTCTAAGAAAATTAACACAGTAAGCATCATCACCTTATCGACTCACCAGTCACCACCGCCTCCTTCTATTAACTTCGTCTTCTTCTTCGGACTGTTTTTTCTCACTGTCTTTTTTTTTTTTTTTTAACGATTTTATCGGCAAAATTCTAAGAACCCTAAAGACGGGAAAACAGAGAGAAAAAAAGAAAAAAGCAGAAAACTTAAAATTGCAAAAATCAGAGAACTCTTTCGTCTTCCGAGTTCAAAACAATGGAAGACGAAACTGAATCAAACCATGGGATATTTCCCGGATATTTCTCAAAATCAGGCGAGATTTTCGTCATTATAATTCGGATTAATACTTGTTCACTCTATTCTTATCAATTAGTTTATCCAGAGACGATGATATCTTTGGATTTTCAAAATTATATTACTTTGTGAGTGGGTCCCTGTGGCCAGGTCCTTCGTAGGTAAGGGAAGTTAGGAATAAAAACGAATGTTAAAAAATATCAAAACTATGTTATAATTCAACTGTAGCAATAAAAATTTTCTTATCTTTATAGTAATATAATTGAAATTTTTAATTCCTTGATTTATTTTGATTGGTCGATGTATTTTAACTAATTAATTTGTTTTTAGATAAGATTATTTAAAAATTAGTTATTTGTTTTAACTCGATTTCAATAAAAATATACAATTAAAAAGTAAACGTTAACCAATTAAGATTTGATTTTTGTTGGTTTAAAAATTAGTCTCTCACCAATTAAAATTTCAATTTCGTTTGTTAAAAAACAAAACTTTAACCAATTAAGAATTGTTTTTTGTTGGTTTAAAAAGACATCTCTAATCAGTTAAGATTTGATTTTTGTTTGTTTAAAAAATAGTCTCTAACCAATTAAGATTTGAATTTCGTTTGTTAAAAAATGAAACTTTAACCAATTAAGATTTGATTTTTATTGGTTTAAAAAAGAATTTCTAACCAATTAAGATTGATTTTTGTTAACTTAATACATGTTACTAATAATTTATTTATTTTAATATTTTTATAATGATTAAGAATTTTTCTAATCTCTATATATAATAAAACCGTAACGTTAAATGAATATGGAACTAAAACTCTAAATGAATACGAGTTTAAACCATAAATGAATGCGAGTCAAGAACCTTAATTAAATACAAGTATAAAAACAAATTGAATATGTGTCTAAAAACTTTAATGACACGAGTCAAAAAAATTTATATACAAAAATTTTAATGCATCAAAACCTCAATCAACAAAGATAAAAAAATATATTCCGTATATAACACTGATCATCACTATAAATTATAGTTTAATTTTTAGTATATATATCAAATATGTATATATATATATATATAATTAATAAATTCACTAATTAAATTCAAATCGTACATACCACATAACATCATCTAGTTTTGTTATATATATATATATATATATATATATGTAACCAAATACTCCATCTTTAAAGAAATTTTGTTGCAACAAACAAAACTAAATATTTGCAAATTATTCGTTTGTGATTGGGAAATAAATAATCATAAAATGTGAAAATTTTAGTCTTATTGTTGTTTTGTAAGTAAAAATAATGTTTAGGAATTCCGGAATTACAAAAGAAAAAGAAAAAAAACTTAACATTATGTTATTTTATCTTGAATGGACCAAATCGTTAAGAGCAAGAAGAGGTCATGAGAGAGCAATTATCTAATAAGTTAATCGGAGTCATTGATGTTGTTGCTACTGGTTATTTCTCAACTTGAAGAGACAAAAACATCTTTCTTTTTGATTGCTGTATGGTCCAAATGTCCAATACAGAGGAGCTAGTGAGACTAGTCTAAATGTCTAATCGTCTCAAGTTCATCATAATTACAATGTTTTCTTGATAAATAGTTGGGGGACGTAAAAAGTTATGTGAATGGTCGTGATTGATAATGACAAGTCAACCTCACACTTTAGAACATTAGAACGGTTTATAACTCTTTCAGTTGGGCCTTAGTCTTTCCATTGGGCCTTGATAAGTCCATATTAAATTTGAATTTGACCCATATAGAATTTTAAATTCCAAATCAAATTGGATTATCCATGGACTAAAATGAATGTATGTTACTTTAATTTCGATCACAATATGATCCATGGATTATATTTCAAATTTTCAAAACCAGAACACAACTTTTCATCTACTCCCCTCAAAACTATCAGATAGCATCATTTCCCCTAACTTTGGGCCTCCATAAGTTTATTCCTATTTAGACCCTTCCATAACAATTTAAAGATTTATTTCTCTCCAAAAACTGGTTTGTTCGGTAGACATAATTAAACCATTATAATATCAAAACCAACCTAGTATCATGTCAAAATAAACCGAAATTG
The DNA here is from genome assembly GCA_900406405.1 of Lepidium africanum. Classification (NCBI taxonomy): domain Eukaryota; kingdom Viridiplantae; phylum Streptophyta; class Magnoliopsida; order Brassicales; family Brassicaceae; genus Lepidium; species Lepidium africanum. The sequence continues at coordinate 22,068 of OVAX01000040.1, forward strand.
TAATCCGACCAATCATAAAACGTGATCCATATTATTTTCCCCAAATCACAAAATAAGGAACCCTAATTTTCACAAAACCAATCGTGATTTTGAATTGATTCTCAATTTCACTTATCGATTCTCAATTTCACCTCACCTCACCATCGCCATTTCACTCTGTCTACAAATCCTCCACCAGAAGAGAAGATGACGTCGTCATCGGTGAAGGCTCCATCGCGTCCTTAACTCATGGAAAAAGAACACAACTCTACTCAGATCTTCAATCCAGAGTCCTCTAGAAGATTTCAACGAGATATCGATATGTAAGTTGAAAAGAGATCTGAAGGAGAAGAAATGAGTGGTAGTTAAGATTGTTCTTATTACAAAAGTGAAAGTGATTAAAGTGGTGACTCTGACAGGGAAGATGACGACAAGAACTCCTGCCTCCGCTCCTAGATGTACAGTTGATCAGAGATTCAAGATTTAAAAAATCACTTTCTCAATCTAGGTAGTTAACTTCATTTCCCATAATTTTTTGAAATCCATTGTTTCGATTTTCATTTCTTTTTAAGTTGATTTCATATACGGTTTTTCCATTTGTGTAAGACTTTATATTTTTTTGTTATATGTAACTGAAAATATATATACATATATGTGTTCAGTCTAGAATATTCTGTTTGAAATTTGTTCAGCAAAAGAATTGAGATTCATTTTGAAGATTTTGGCTTTTGGGAATTAGGGTTCTTTGTTTGAGAATTTTTGGGTTGAAATTGGGTTTAAATTATTCCAATCGGGTCTTACCGATTTAAATATCATGTTTAGGTGAATTGTGTAAACAGTAAACCAATAGTAATCCAATTAGGTGGAGATATAAGATTTTAACTTTGAGTGGGTGGGGAAATAAATCTTGAAACTATTATGGAGGGAAAAATAAGTTTAGAGCTTTCTAAATAGGGGAAAATTTAAAGAAGTCTAAAGTTTGGGGGGGGGATTGGTGCTATATGATAATTTTGAGAAGGATCCAGATTGTCGACCCATTTTTAAATAAATTCAACTTAAGGTTACAAATTGACGTTGTTAAACAAGACAAATCTTTCTAAACATATTATACTATATATGGACACATGCAATGCATAAGTTTTATGAAATAGTTTGATATATATATATATATATAGTTTAGATAATATTTAAGATGAATTACTAATTTTTGAAAATCAACTTTATATAATAGGAATAGAAACACAACTTTATATGATATGATATTTAAAATTGTTGAATCGTTGAATTTGACATTTGTAAAATCTCGTTGATTACTAACTTTTGATTACCAACTTTATATAATAGGATTTTATAATTTTAAATAAAAAGATAATTATTTATAATCTTTTTTAAGTTAGGAACGTGAAGAGAGACAAATATTTCATAGTAAATATAAATATTTTTTAAAAAATGATATTTCAAAATATATGAAGATATCGCAAAATTTTGAATGATTGGATTTGACACGTGGAACAATTCTAATGATTACTAAATTTTGAAACTTTACTTTATATAATAGAATATAATAGTATACTGCATTATTTTGATCATTAGATATGTGTGGATGAATCCTATTGAACACTATTCCTTTTTAGATTAGGGGTTTTTTTTAATAGGAATTTCTGTATAGAAAAATATTAGTAGTAGAGAATTATATCAAAATTATCTTCAATTAAAATTTTTGTTATAAATATTAAAATATTTGCAATTTCTTTTTTGCAAATTCATTTTTAGTTATATTTTTAGTATCGATAATTATCTTCTATTATGATTCATTTTGATTTTATAATTAAAAAGATATAAATATATATATGTACTTATTTTTATTTTATAATTTATTTTTGTGTTAGGAACATGAATAAAGATAAATATTGCTTGATAGATATATAAATATATTTTTTTATAATATATATTATTTTACTCTTAATAGATAAAAACAGATAATTTTATGATCGTTGGATTTGACAAATGGAAGAATCATGGTAATAAGTAACTTTGACAAATCGTACATTAATCTTCAATTAGGATTTTTTGTAAAGATTATGAATTATTGGAGGTGAATCTGAGATCCAACTTGGGTCCACGGGAAACAATGGACAAATTCTAAGTATTGAACTCGGCAAGTTTATCGAAGTCTCAACTCGAAAGAACTTCTTCTCAGAAGCACGCTGAAACTTGTAGGAAATCAGAAGACACGTCAGCAAACAAAGAAATGAAAATTTTCCTATTCCGACATGGAAAATTTTCGAAAATTGAACAAAAATCTTCTAGATACGATCTTATCTAGAAATTTGTATATTTTTCTTTATTCATTCTACTTTGTAACCGCCTATATGGTCTATAAATAGAGGAGCATGTCTTTTAAACAAAGGATCCGCTTTTTGTCATCATACATTGAACAATAAACTGTACTTGGCAATCATCATCTTCTTCGCAATACACTTCTTTTCTTCAAAGCGCTTAAAGAATCATTGCCCAAGCTTTCCTCTTTTAATCAGAATCGTGGAACCTTTTGTGCTAGACCCGTTCAAACATGAATATATATACAATTTTACATGTAAATTCATTTTTGACTATATTTATTTTTAAATGGAAATTTTTTTTTATTTAATACTTAGGATAAGATATTTTTATTATTTTTTATAATTATAAATAAATATAATTAGTTTTAAAAAAATTATGTTAGGATTCTAAATAGATATAAAGTATTTGGTGATAAAGATAAATATACTAAAAAATAATTTAAAATATAATTTTGTTCCCTTTTTATAAATATATAAATCTGGAAAAACAAAATTATTTTAATATATATATATATATTTTTTTTTTAAATATATAAATACAAAAAAAGTTGATTGTTAGATTTGACACATTAAGACCATCTCCAATGATTCGCTCTATTTTTTCCTCTAAAAATAGAGTTCTCTAGAATTAGATAAGGGTTTGCTCCAATGGTTGACTCTATTTGTTACTCTAAACAATGTTAGTATTTTCTAAGATGTTCATTTACTTTTCAAATCTACAAATTTTATCCATTATATTAAATAGTTAATAACAAGATTAATAAAATCATAATTAATTTAAAATAAAGTTTACATCACTTAAAATAAAATAGAAACAAACAAACGCAATATTTGTTTTTATTTAAACATCATTATTACTATAATTCTCCTACAAATGATTAACTAATGCATTTCGAAGTGAAAAATGAGCTTCTTTGTTTTTGATTTGTCTATATCGAGCAAGAAACTCTTGGAATCGAGTATTTTTATTTTCTATTGTTTCGACTTCCAAAGGTGAAACTCCTGTTTCGACTTCTATTGGTGCATCAAGATCATGTTCATCTTCAATTATCATGATATGCAAAATTATACATGTAGTCATGATATCATATAGATGTCAAAGTGGTCCTTCAAGTAATGATATTGTGAGTTATTTTTCCAACATATTGTTAACCCAAAAACCACTATTTTTAGTTCTCCAAATTCTTAATATGTTTTACAAATTCAACTACGCGTCTTTTATCAAATATGAGCTTCTTCTATATAATAACAATTGTTTGCATGGTTTATATTTGGCTTGATAAATACGTTGTTGTTAGAAACATTATTCGTTTTGTATATATATAAAATCAATTTTATTTAATTATTTATTCATTTAGTTTTTTTAAAAAAAAATTCAGTTCAATCAAGCAAAACAAATGGTAATGGAAGATCAAAAATTCAAGTCTGGTTGAAAGTTTGATCATATATGGAAAAGTATTAAAAACATTGAAAAAATTAAAGATGGTGCCACTCCCATAATAAATGTAGAGTCGAAAAATCTCACTCCTGATTTCGCTACACAAAAGTCTCTAGGTTTATCTTCAATTTCTCTAAATTTAGATGAGGAAAATGACATTCTTGGTGGGTCTCTATCTCAATGATTAAATGGGATAAAAAAAATCCAAGCTTAAAAGAAAAATTAGTGATCAAACATCCAATGTTATCAAGACATTAGACGATGGAAATAAACAACTTTTGGAGCAACTAAAGAAGACAAATGCACAAAGAGAAAAACTCTTGAGCTTCAAAGTAAGAATTTTTCATTTAAAGAATTTAAGGAAGAAAACAAAATTTTATTTTAAAACTTAAATTCAATAGAAGATCCAAATATTTGTGTGTATATTCAAGCAGAACAAGTAAGAATTATAAGAAAAAGAGCTGATTAACAAGCTCCTCTGACATCTACTCCTTTGGGGCAATACCTCAAGGATATCAATGGATGTGGAAGTGATTTACCGGAATATTAGATTAATGGTTTTTGATGTTTCAAATATTTTAAGTACTAGTTTATCTTAATTTTATTTTAATTTTAGTACTATTTAATAATTTTAACTATATAATAATAATAATTAATTAATATTTTTTAAAGTTTTTTATAGATTTTAATAATTTCGTTACTTTTAGTAAAATAATTAAAATTTTGTAATATATATTTTGATCATATAATTTGTTTAGGCATAAAATAAGAATACACAATAAATTAAAGGACTATTTAGAGGAAAAAATAGAGTCCTCCAAATTTGGAGAAAAAAAATAGAGATCTCTACTTTTAGACCAAGAAATAGAGTACCATTGGAGATATTTTTCTCTAAATATAGAGTTTAGAGTAGGATTTAGAGCACTATTGGAGATGCCCTAATTCTATTAATATGTAGCTTTAGAGATCAAACTTCATATATAATAAGATTAAGAAAATGATATGAGGAGATATTCATCTACAAAACTTATATATAATGATAATAAATAATTAATAATAAAATAAAATAATGACACCTTTAATTTTATGGACTATTAACCTCTTTGTTTGTTTATCTTGACATCATTAACCAAATAGATAGAATCAATAATGTGAAAAAAAACTTTTTGATTACGCATTAGTGAAACTTTTTGTGAAAGTTTGAGAGAGCTAAAATTATATCGAAAGTTTATGTGTTGATAAATTCGTTTTTTGCTTGCTTATGTATATATAGTAATTAATATTCACAAATTCCCTTTGAGATTATGATTCTTTTTTTTATTAGGAATATTTATTAGATATATATTATTAATAGAGATGTATATTAAAATTATCTTCAATTTGGATATTTAGTTAAGATTATCAAAATATTTGCATAAATTTTTTGCAAATTCGTTTCTTAATGATTGTTAACAAAAAAAAATGATCGTTGGATTTGACACGTGGAAGAATAATGTTAATTAGTAACTTTGAGAAACTGTACTTTATATAATAAGATTCTTATTTTCATGATCATTGGATTTGACACGTGGAAGAATAATGTTAATTAGTAACTTTGAGAAATTGTACTTTATATAATAAGATTAGGATATTTAGTTAAAATTATTAAAATATTTACTTCTTTTTTTTTACAAATTCGTTTTTTATGATCATTGCATTTGACACATGAAAAAATCATGATAATTAATAACTTTGAGAAAATGTACTTTATATAATAAGATTCCTTTTCAGATATGATCTACGATTAAAAAAGTTTCTACCCTTTCTGGTTTCAGATACCCAATCTGCCTTTGTATCAGGCAATTTGATATCAGATAAAAATTTGATAGCTCAAGAGATGTTCCATGCGTTACGCACCAATAGAAAAGTAAAACGCGCTTTTATGGCTGTTAAGACAGACATGAGTAAAGCATATGATCGCATTGAATGGGGTTTCTTGTCGAAATTAATCCTAAAATTAGGCTTTCATGAGAGATGGGTCAAAGGAATATTACATTGTGTATCCTCAGTACGCTCCTCAATTCCTATAAATGGGAATTCATCTTCTAGTTTTTATCCTCTTTCTTCGTATCTATTTATATTATGTATGGAAGCCCTGATTTCCAAGTTAAAATATGTGGAATCGCAGAAACAGTTAACAGGCAAATTCGTAGCCAGAAGTAGTCTGGAGGTATCTCACCTTCTTTTTGCAGATTTCAAGGCCAATATGGAAGAAGCAAATACTATTTTGAATGTTATTAAGGAATATGAGGAAGTATCAGGGCTACAAATTAATTTTGCGAAGTCGTCTATTCAATTTGGGAAGAATGTAGCTCCGATCCAACGACACGAGATCCAAGAACGGCTGGGAATATATACTATGGGTGGAATGGGGACTTACTTGGGTCTCCCAAAAGGGATAGAAGGAGCCAAATCAAAAGTCTTTGATTTCTTTAAGGAAAAGATAGACGCAAGAGTTAACTCTTGGTCTGCTAAATTCTTATCTAGAGGAGGAAAAGAAGTACTTATTAAATCAGTACTCACGGTAATATCGTCCTATGTTATGTCCTGCTATAGACTTCTAAAGGCGGTTACGTCCAAAAGCTCGGTAGCCATTGCTAATTTCTGGTGGCATAACTCTGGATCGTCCAAGTGCATTCATTGAGCCACATGGGAAACACTATGCAAAACAAAATTGGAAGGGGGTCTAGGATTTCGAGCAATAGCGGAATTCAATTCGGCCCTACTTGCTAAACAACTATTGCGGATTCTAGTTTATCCAAACTCTTTTGTTGTAAGGATTTTCAAGCACGATATTTTAAGGATTCTACCCCATTATAACCAAGGAGAGTATATTCGCCTTTGTATGGATGGCAAAGTATTATTTTCGCCCAAGCACTTCTAATGAAAGGATTTATTAAACAGGTGGGCAACAGGGATTCTATTCGTATATGGACAGATCCCTAGATCTCGGATCGCTCTCCACGATCAGCTTATCAAACTGGTATGAACATTTACCCAGATCTGAGAGTCTCAGATTTGATTGATCAGCGGTCGCGACACTGGAAAAAAACATTTGTTAGACAATACTTTTGTCCACAAGATGCAACTATAATTCTTGAACTGCATATCCCAAGATTTTCACGTTCCGATAGGATAGGGTGGCATTATACAAAGTCGGGTACTTATACTGTATGTTCAGGGTATTGGGTCGAGCAACATCTTGGTCTCTCTTCACTAGTGTCCAATGGTCCTAATATACAGGATATACATAATTAAATTTGGAAAATAAGGCTCCACCAACAATTAAACCCTTTATGTGGCAAGTTGTTACTAGTCAACTTGTAGTTAAAACTAAGTTGGCACGGAGGGGGACACCATGTGATGAACGCTGCGACAGATGTGGGGCAGAGCAAAAGACAATTAATCATGTACTCTTCGAGTGTCTGGTGACTTTATTTTCATGGCTCGTCTATTTCCTCAAATGTGGATCATCTCATATGGAGACTTCCCCAAAAGGATGACCTACCAAGCTACCATTGGATAATTTGGTCTCTTTGGAAGACGAGAAAAGAGAAAGTTTTGTCAAACTGAGTAAAAAATCCCCAGGATATTACTTTGGAAGCAGAGTCGGAGGCGCACGCTTGGAACCAAGCTCAAAGATTTAATGTTCGAACGAATGGAGATGCCTCACTTATTGCAAATGAACAATTGGCATCTATTTCTCACCCGATCATAGCTAACACAACGTTTACAGGGCATAGATGTATGGTCGATGCCTCTTGGAAAGAATATGATCTTGTTTAGGGGTTACGATGGTATTGCTTCCCCTTTGAGTGGTGGTGTGAACATGGGCGCGCAAAGCATAAGACGAAGCCTCTCCCCCTTACATTCGGAGTTTGAAGCTATTCTGTGGGCTATGACATGCTTACTAGCTCTTCAGATAATAGAAGTAGAGTTCTTGGTGGACTGTTCGGAACTTGTCAAGATGATAGACGACCCTACAGCCTGGCTAGCTTTTTGCTCTTAACTGGATGATTTTTCAAGGCTTAGAAGCTCGTTCCAGCAATGCTCCATAGCTCTGATTATGCGCGCACTCAACTACAAGGCGGATTTCTTAGCCTGCAATGTTTGAGGTTTATCTAGGAATTTTGTTTTTGTGAATGATGTACCTACACATTAGTCTCGTCTTATCAGTATTTGAAGTTAAGTTGACAAAAACAAATATCTATAGAGATAAATATTATTAATAGAGATATATATCGAAATTATCTTCAATTAGGATATTTAGTTAAGATAATCAAAATATTTGCAGATTTGTTTTGCAAATTTGGTTTTTTTATGATCGTTGGATTTGACATATGCAAGAATCATGTTAATTAATAACTTAAAGAAACTATACCAAGATTTCTTTTGAGATTATGATTTTTATTTTATTAAGAATATCTATATAGATAAATATTATTAATAGAGATATATATATCGAAATTATCTTCAATTATTGTATTTAGTTAAGATTATCAAAATATTTGCAAATTTATTTTTGTAAATTTATCGCTTCAAGATTTCGATATCTATATTCTATAACGTGAGAATGTAAAATATATCTCATGATGCACCAAGTAGTAGAGAGATAAATGATAAATCACCAATCTCATAAATAGTTCATTAATATAATTGATATTAAAAAGGGATAGAAAGTAGGGTTTAGAAAGCAAAGTATCCCACTTGTGATTTTGGCGGTGCTCTGGTGACTAATCCATATATATGTCGATCACAACCACAAACTTCAACCATATCTATCTCCAATTTCATCTCCATATTTTATACATATTAGAAAGTTATTTTCACATTAAAGCCCCTTTCTAATTATTTTAAAATATAATTGTATAAATAACTCAAAGTCTGCTCTGTTCAGTTAAACAAAGTTTCTGAATGGTAAATTGTTGTCAATCAAACTTAATAAAGTTTGTAACTTGTTAATTAAATAACCACTGTCCTTAGCTTAAAGAATTGGGATTGAGGATTTTTTATACAAGAGATTGTATCTTGGATTACACGTCATGTAAAATTGAATTCCGATCAAAATAGTTGCAACAATTACCCATTTTACGGTTTGAGTTTATATAACTAGATAATTTTTTAAAAATAGTGAAACGAAAATATTCATTGAAAGGTACTAAAGACTGGACCAGAAAGAGATTAAGGTTAGGAAAGATAATGTCGACGAAAAAGACAAAAACATAAATCCAGACGATAACGTTTGTGGAGTGGAAGAGAAAAAGTGGCGATAGATCAGATTACATCTGTTTCATTTCCTCCTTTTATTATCTTTTCTAATTTTAATCTGTCTGTTTCTTTCTTTTTATGTTTGCCTTTTTACAAGATGAATAAACATTACCCAAAAAAGTAATATCTATATGCAGTAGACAAGGTTCTGGTTTAGATCTTGAGAAATCATTACATTTGTCAAAAGAAGATTTTGCATATATTACCAGTAAAGAGTAATGATATAAAGAATATAGATCTATCTTTTAACCTTACTATTATTAACCTTTACCTATAAAGTAAATAGTATATTATGCACTAAATTCAGTGACTTTCAGAAAAAAACCACAACTTTTTAAGGTAGCAAAAAAACATTTTCCTTCTCTCCGTTTTTTCTGAAGAATACAAGGGTACGAAGATATCTCTTCGGATCAATCAGTTCGATGCCAAATAAGTTTAATCAATTTCTTTAATCTCACTCACAAGACATTAGGAACACTCATCACTTCCTAATTTTCATTAAATCGACTGCTCATAATCAGAAGACAGCTGAGAACAAATCTCTGGAAACCAGACCGCGACTGAAACTAGAACTCGTGCATAAGGAGAAACATCAAGGAACAAACAATAATCTTCACTTGCATGCAAGGTAAAACAACTTGTAATGGATCATCCATCCTGATCAGAAGAACTTGAATCAATGTCAATTTCAGAAGACGATCCAATAGATATGAGGCTTTCAAGTTCCAATCAATGGTGGAAAGAGGAATTTGTACTCATAGGCAGACTCTTAAACACCATGAAACAAGTCATGCCAAAGATGATGCTCACGATCCCTCGGATCTGGCGCATGCAAGGCAAACTCATAGGTACAGTATTTTCTAAAAAAAAAATTTCAGTTTAAGTTCCCGTCAGAAGAATCATTGCTCTCGATTTTGAAATCGAAGTTCTGGAATTACGAAGACTGGGGGGTGATCATAGATGGAAAAATGGATACTCAAGATCAACAAATTCTAGATAAGTTCCCCCTTTGGATTCGTCTCTACAACATTCCGGTTAATGAATATTCTAACGAGCTCTTCACGGCAATCGAATATACTTTCGGTTAAGTGTTAGAGGTTGAATTTGATCCAAACTGTACACACTTGCACGAGTATATACGAGTCTAGATTCTATATGATATCAACACACCTCTCAAAGACAACAAGGCATTTAGATTCCTAGATGGGAAAACCATCAAGATCACCTTTGAATTCGAACGAATTAAACGGAGATGCCATTACTGTAACCGTATTACTCATGAGATGACTTACTGCCTTGGCTCACTAGCGAAACTCCTCCGGACTCACCTAAAACAGAGAGAAGGACAAGGGACACGAAGAACACTCACACAACACAAAAGACATCAGATCAGAACCTCACATACCAACTAAAGGTCATTCAAAAAAAGTTGGACCATCCAAAAGCTATACTAAAAAGGAAACACATAAAGAACAAATGAGCCAAAATCAATAATCGACGAACAATGAAAATGCCTTGGAAAACAATCAATACAATAAAGAAGCGGAGACAGCAACAAAGCAAACAAGTCATCAAACTGAGGACAAGAAGAGATCACCAAACTCATCACCAAAAAACATAAACATGCACAAGCTCGTAACGTCCCCGATACAGGAAGCAAAAATGCCTAAGGAAATCAATAAAGAATACACTGCAGAAAATCAAAATCAATTTCATAACTCTTCTGGAAGTAACCCCTACACACTGCAGCAAACTAACAAAAAGGATAACAAGGTACAACAAAACAACGACTTAGCAGAACCAGATCCTCGCATAGCAGCTAGTCATAATAAACCTACTATCCCAAAAAAATACTCTCTCAAGAGGCACATCACTACCCCATATGACAATTCAACTCTGACACTAGTAGGTACTTCTAACTCTAAGGAAAGTATTGAAATAAATAAAGATACCTTGCAATAGAAGAAACCAAGAATGTGGAATCCTCAAGGAAGAAGCGATAAGACGAAAATTCAACTGAAGGAAAGTGGTATGGTGGCTATCCAGAAGCCACCCGATCATCAATGAGTTTGATTAGTTGGAACTGTCAAGGCCTAAGGAGCAGCTTAACAGTTTGACGTCTCAGGGAATTTTGACGATAGCTATTCCCAGACTTTATGTTCCTTATAGAAACAAAAAACAAAAAAAAACAAGTAGAATCCGTTCAAAAATTGATGGGATATAGTTATTCTTATATAATATATCCGGTCGGACTTAGTGGCGGACTTGCTCTATTTTGGAAAAATAAAGAAGACGTCACAGTAATTCAAGGTAACAATAATATTATAGATATAAAGCTTAGAATAGGCCAACAGATCATCTTTGCTACTTTTGTGTATAGGCACCCTGTGAGACATCTTAGACATATAGTATAGGAGCAAATTACCAAAATAGGAGCTACTAGACACCAACCATGGGTATTAATGGGGGATTTTAATGAAATAATGTCTAATGAAGACAAACGAGGAGGCCCGTTAAGGCCAAACTACACTTTTTAACCCTTTAGAAGTGTTGTTAGAGACTGTGGGATCAGGGAGTTGCCTAGTAATGGGCCACAATATTCTTGGGCTGGCTACCGAAAGACAACTTGGACTCAAATTCGGCTTGATAGAGGTTTTGACAATTTGGATTTTTTCAACTTATTTCCCCGATCTAATTCGAAGCTACTAGCATGGGGAGGTTCGGACCATAGGCCTCTCTTAATAAATTTCATTCAAGACGAGGAGAACTATGAAAGACGATTCTTTTTTGATGCAAGATGGATGAATAAGAGAGCGGTCAGAACACTAATAAAAAACACATGGACAACTAGGAGAAATTATATAACTTTCTCAGTTTTTGACAAGATTGGAATCAGTAGATCGGAATTATCCCAATGGAAAAAAATCTAGCAAGAATAATTCCTCAATTCAAATAAATCAAATTCAAGTACAACCGGAGGAGGAGCGCAATAAATTACACCCAGATAGCAATAACATGCATCAACTCTACGGAGAGCTAGAAAGACAATATTTAGAGGAGGAAAGATTTTGAAAGCAAAATTCTAAAGAAAAGTGGTTGGCAGAAGGTGATAAAAATACTAGATTCTTCCACAACAGTGTGAAAGCAAGACACCTCAAGAATAAGGTTTTATCACTACAAGATAATCAAGGATTTGACCACTATGCAGAAGGATCCAAAGGCAACATTGCTGCTGATTATTTCAAAGAGCTTTTTAACACAACATCGCCCCAACACATTGACAGGCTAACACAATACATAACCCCATGAGTGACATCAACAATGAACACGAAACTTTTAGAACCGATAAACAAGGAGGAGGTCAAAAAAGCAGCATTTAGCATCAAAGGTGGTAGTGCCCCAGGTCCGGTGTCGGGAATTTTTTTCCAACATTATTGGGATATAATAGGAGAGGAAATCACAAAGGAGATACAACAAGCGTACGAAAAGAGATATTTCCCAAGAGAATATAATTACACGCTAATCAGCTTAATTCCAAAAATACAAAATCCAATAAGTACGAAAGACTTTCGGCCGATCAGCCTCTGCTCAGTCTTATATAAGATCCTGTCCAAAATTATAGTAAACAAATTGCATCCATTCTTAAAGGAAATAGTATCATACACACAAGGTGCTTTCATCACAGGGAATTTAATTTCGGATAATATCCTGATAGCTCATGAAGCACTACATCACATACAAAAAGCCAAACAAGGTAAAGATAATTTTATGGCAGTTAAAATGGACATATCTAAAGCGTATAACAGACTAGAATGGTAGTATCTGGAACAAGTTTAATTCAACTGGGATTTGCATAACTATTGATTAATTTCATCATGTTCTCGATCTTATCAGTGACATATTCGCTCCTTCTAAATGGACGAACACATGAAGTAATCAATCCGAAGAGAGGATTAAGACAAGGCGACCCACATTCCCCTTACTTGTTTATTCTAGGGACATAAGGTATAATTAGCGCGCTCAAGGCAGAAGAGGACAACGGACTAATCACTAGATTGAAGTTTCAAGAATCAGCACCATCTATTCAGCAACTCCTATACGCTGATGACAGTCTATTTATCTGTAAGGCGACACTGGAGGAAACCACTACACTAAAAACGTGCTACAAAGATATGAACATATATCGGGACAATGTATTAATTACTCTAAATCGGCCATTATTTTTGACCCAAGAAGTCCTCCAATACACCAAGCTTGTATAAGGGACATCATGGAGACCCATACACAACAAGGCATGGGAAAATATCTTGGGCTGCCGGAAACTTTCAATAGATCAAAAAGCAAAATTTTCATCTATATTATGGAGACACTAAAGCAGAATACAACGAACTAGTTTTCAAAGCCATTATCCGCGGGTGGTAAAGACATAATGATTAAATCGGTGGCATTATCACTTCCAATTTATGCCATGTCCTGCTTTAGACTCTTGCAAACACAGACAAAAGCAATGACCAGCGCTATCCGAACCTTCTGGTGCAATGCAGAAAAAGATAAAAACAAAATCAACTGGATTTCTTGGGATAAGATAACTAAAACGAAAAAAAGAGGGTGGTTTGGGTTTCAAAAACTTAAATTTATTTAATCAAGCTTTGTTAGCCAAACAAGCATGGCATCTCATTCATAATCCAGACACATTAGTTGCTCATATTTTCAAAGCTAGATACTACAACAATGAGGAATTTCTATGCATGGAACAGCATACTTCACAGGAGGGACTTATTACAGAAAGGACTTTTAAGACAGATAGGGAATGGCCAAGAGACGCTAGTTTGGACAAAAAATTGGATACAGGACAAATACCCTAGAGCCCCGATGACCAGAATTTCTATTTTTAACGTGGAACTCAGAGTTTCCGATCTAATCGTCAATAACATTTTGAACATGGAAAAATTCAAGAAGAAAGTGCATCAAGCAGATATACCCCGCATCTTCCAAACAATCCCTAATCCAAACACAAAAGACACATGGATATGGAGTTATAATTTATCAGGAGCTTATGTGAAAAATGGATATTGGCTTAGTACTCATCTTTCAGGAGTAAGCAACTTCTTGAGAATAACCACTCCAAATATCATCAACGCTATAAAGCAAAAATTTGGGAACTAAATGCCCCAATCCGGATTAAAATGTTCATCTGGCGAGCACTATCAGGAAGACTAGCAGTCAAGGCTCAACTCAAAATACGACAAATAGTCAATGATGATATATGCACAATATATGGCTCCAATAAGGAATACATCAATCACATGCTCTTTCAATGCATACCCTTGCAACAAATTTGGAGATTATCAAATTTTCCAGTTCCGATATCAGGTTTCTCACAGTCATCACTAACAGCCAATATTTCATACTTGTTTAATACGAAGAACAATGAAAGTATACCAAAAGAGATCAAGAGAACATTCGCGTGGATTTTATAGTACATTTGGAAGAACCAGAATTACAAAGTTCTACTAGGCAGCACGGATTTTATAGTACATTTGGAAGAACCAGAATTACAAAGTTCTACAAGGCAGCACGTACGACCTTAGCGTGTTAAACACGGAAATGCAAGCGGAAATTTCTCTTAGCTTTGAAATTCACAACAATCGACAACACTCAGGAGATCAACATATTCAAGTTCCAACCCCAGTCACAATAGGAGACAACAGAAGACAACGTTTCAACATGTATTGGAAAATCCATTGGAGGAAAGAAGCTACGCTTAACGGAGGGGCATGGATACTTGTACAGCAAGATACTAGAGAAATCATTTATGCGAGACATACTTTAGAAGCAACATACAATAGAATAATTCTAGAACTCAATGGACTAGTATGGGTGCTACAAAGTCTCAATGATCTCAATGTGCGAGAGATAGATATCCAAACAGAATCTAAATTCCTTTTACGAATCCTCTCAAACCCAAGCAATAACCCAAGATGGAGACCATGGGTAGAGAAAATTAGAAGGCTTCTGGTTACAAACAAGGAGACATCATTTACATATATCAACTCCAGAGACAACAAAGCAGCCACAGCTATAGTAAGAAGCGTGGTGCAGGAATGTCGATATAATGATTACATAGCTCGAGGATTACCATGGTGGTGTAGACATCTATTTGATACCAACAATCCAGGTACAAGCACAACAAATCTATCATCTTAAGCACCACTAAGATCTAATTTAGCGCTAATCTATCCCATTTTGACTAATATTATATCATTATCATTAGTTAATCACCCACCTCATTCAAAACTCATCCTAGTATACAATAATTGCCGCTTTTATTTCCTTATTTTTTAAATAATAAGAAGCTTCACATAACCTTTAAGCACTAATTACGATAATCATTAGCATTGCCATAACTTCACTTCCGTATTTATTACCTTACATAACCCGATTACATTCTTTACTACTGTTTTTAACTACTTCTCCTACCTAGTACACAACTATATACATATAAACCAAACACTCCCCATTCAACATATACACTACAATCCAAACAAAACCTTTCAACTCTTCAACTTCTCGCCCTTCACCATGCCTCTGTAACACAAAAGCCATCTTTACAAACCCAAAAGGACCTTTTCACGCTTGCAAGACAGAGTGACAAAACGACTTCACGGTACCCAAGATCATGCCACCACGGACACGAAGACACTTGGCGCATCCTAACTTTCTCGACCAATTAGAGTAGATAACTTCCTTTTGTCTCTCAAAGCTCTAGCTCCAAAGAGGTGGCGGCGCTTGGTAACTTGCAAGCCATGCACTGACTCGTTATATGCGCCCAATTACAGATTGCCACACGCAAGGATAGAGAAGAAAGCAATCATTAGAGCCTGCAACGTTAACAACATAAAAGAGTGTCAGTAGGAATGAGTTAAACCACAGAACTTACACAGAGAAGCATCAGTGATGGAAAACAATATGTGGAGCATTATTGAACAATTTCACCTTGGTAGAAGGGACGCAATGATCCCAGTGATTGGTGAGCAATATGAGGGTACGCTTTTCTGAAGTTGCTCCAGCCTCATTGGCAAACCCATGAACTACGAGGAACAAAACTTGCTTAATATGGCGATTGAGCTGCCAAGGAAATGGAGGATGGATACAAGAGTGAAGGGACGCATAATAGACGGCAACTTTGCCCAGTTTCTCTTTTAATCAGAGGTTGATCTCATTTCAATCGAGCAACGCCAGCCAATCTCATTCAAAGGTTGGTTCATCACCATACACATATGGGAAGAAAGATCAGATCCACTATTCCTCAAAAGGCTACCTATATGGATACAAGTCCATAATATCCCGCTGCAATACGCCTCTCACTCTACGGTTCGAACCATCGGCTCATCTCTGGGAGAAGTTATAGAGGTTGATGTACAAGAAAGATCCTTGACAAGAGCGGCTCTAGTAAGAGTAAGAGTAAGGATTAATGTTCATGAAAGGTTCAAATTTTTCAAACTAGTTGGATTTGAGAATGGAGCTCGAGCACAGGTCTATTTTCACTATGAATACTTGAATAACTTCTGCCTAAACTGTCAAAAGATCAACCATGCCACTACATCTTGTTCCTACACTCCCACACCAGATGATTACCTGGTTACAGAGGAAGAAAACAGAGACGACTCCATGAGTTCCATAAGTAGCGAATCCCAGCTAAATCCAAGTCACCAAAACAGAGGAGTCTCTCCAAACCATCACTTCATGGAGCCTATTTTCATCCCTCGCACCACGGTGAACAGAGACGAAGGCACACCCACACTAGCGAACACCATTCATGAGGTTTTGCAACAAACGGCTACAATGGACAACTTCTCTGCCACCTTCGAACTTGACCTAGCAATGTCACCGACACAACAGGAGATTCAGGTGATGATTAATCGCGAAACAAAAAGGGTTCGGTATTCGGATTTCACCAGCGAAACCTCCGGCAAGAGACCTCGAAGCTCTTAATCGCGACTCATGATCGCCGTCTACCTTCTCAGATTCTCGACATCAAGTTGGGCCTTAATGGACCTAAAACCCTTGTTTCATCTTTTCTTAATCTTGTTTTGTTTGGGCCGAGTATCAGACCTCTAGTTCGGATCTTTTAATATTTTCGGCTTTAACCTTTTATTTGTTTTGGGTCACGGCCTTTTTATTGTAATCAGGCTAGACTTGAGTTATTTTTCAAGTTTAATTAAAAGATGATTTAGGGAAAAAAAAAATTCAGTGACTTTCATTACAATAATTTCCAAAATATTCGGAAATTTACACTAGAATTGAAAATTCTCAAAGTCTCGGTCCAGATGATAATTAACTATTTCACATGTTGATTTTAGTTATTAAAATAAAAAGAGTTATGAAGCAACACAACACATGGAAAGAAGTCCAATAATACGAAGAACTATTACAAAACAACAAAACACAACACTACTTTACAACTCTGCACACTGGACAAACCATCATAATACAGATACATACAACTACTCAATCAGGTTCTCTTGATTAGAAATAAGACTTAATTATATAATAATAATAGACATGAAGAATATTTTTTTGTAAAAGAGAGTTGAAAAATATTTGTAGGAAATGATTGTCTATACACAGCAATTTTATAATGGGCAAAGATATGGTCAGAGGTAAAAATGTGAACAGAAGGGAGTCATGGAATTGGATAAGCTCTTTCTGGGTCCCAAATTCCTCTTCTCATTTTCAGAGATAATGAGAGAGAACTTTCCAAAATCAACAATTAATGGTCTTCTTTCTATATATAAAATTCCTAGTCCCCACTCACTAAGTATAACCACCAAGCTATATATATATATACACCACTTTGAATCACCCAAGCCAACAAACCAAACCAAATCAGCATACGAAGAAAGAACAAAACAAGCCAAAGAAACAGAGAGATTTTGATCTAAAAAGCTTTTCACAGAGTAAAGATGCTTCCAAACCATTTACCTTCTTCTTCATCACAAGTCTTCCAAGAAGAACACTTCATCAACAGTATGGTCTCGAGAAAATTGCTTCAACAAATCCCATTTGATCACCACAGCGATCAAGAAGCTCATGTACCTGATAGGAACAACTTAAGCGGAAGTGTTCTCATGCTTCTCTCAGTTCTTTTGTGCGGAGTCATCTGCTCTCTCGGGTTGCATTACATGATACGTTGTGCATTCAGACGTTCTCGTGCTTTCATGATATCTGATCCCCTCTCAAGCCCATCAACACCGCGTGAGTCATCATCAGTAAACAAAGGAATCAAGAAGAAAGCTCTAAAGATGTTCCCAGTAGTGAATTACTCAGCTGATATAAACATGTCAGGGCTGGGAGAGGAGTGTGTCATCTGTTTGTCTGATTTTGTTGCTGGAGAACAGCTGCGTCTGCTTCCCAAGTGCAACCACGGGTTCCACGTTCGATGCATCGACAAGTGGCTTACACAACATATGACTTGTCCCAAATGCAGACACTGTCTAGTTGAGACCTGCCAAAAGATCTTAGGTGAGTGTGATGAAGCTGATCAAGTGGCACCAACATCAACGGAGAGCATAAGTATCAGGATTGCTCCTCTAGAACCTGAAGCAAGAGTAAGCACTTTTAGAGAAATCAGCTAGAAGAGTCATGCCACCTTAACCATCAGATTTTCTGAATTTGGTTCTTTTTTTTTTGTTTTTAGATTTTAGAACACAAATTATTCATTGGATTTCAAAAATCAAGCACAGAAGAACTACTTTTCTTTTTGTTTTGTTTTGCCTGAAGCTCAAAGTGTACAGAAAATATATCCTAAAGTTTTCATGGCATCCATCATAAGTTGGGACATCAGAGTAAATTTGGGATTCTCAGTCGCAATAATAACAGAGAAACAAACTCGCAAAAAGAGGTATGAAAATGGACCCAACCCACAACAACTAATTGTTTGTGTAGGTAATAGTCAAACCTAAAAGCTACTTTGAGGATTGCTTTTTGGTAATTAACACCAACATGGTATAATGTGATCATAATAAGTTAATAACACATCTTCAATTCAACTAATCTTTGTTTTTACTAAATAAGAAGCTGCCGAAAAGTGACAGCACATAATGCTAACACATTCTATCCAGACCCCTCTTATTCAATACATGTATCTCCAATACTCTAAAACCAAAACACTAGTCAAGACACAAATCATTTTCCATCCACTCAACTAAGAGAAGTCAAAGCCTAACTTTTAATTCTGCAGTGCTATATTATATGTCTTCTTGTGACAGCTTAGTCCAACATTGAGCTACTCTCATAAATATACTTAAGTTCGCAATATCAATTTTTGATACACTGCTTCATATCCCATCCTAACCTTTTTATCACAATATCAAACTGAAAGGAGTCCGAGTCTTGTTCTCGTTCAAAACCAGCTTTTTAAAGTTGGAATCCGCATTAATCCTTGACTAAACTACTCATAAATGATTCAACTATGATGAGATACACTTTTCTACGCCACTGTGAGATCCCGCAGTTTAAAAGGGAACAAGATTTGTTAAAAGAAGCTCCAAATAGGCTTAAAGATCCTACTCACTAGTGATTGGATGGGAAATAGATTAATTGCCAAGACAATAATAAACATATATTATAATATCCGAAAAAGAAGTGGAAGACTTATAGCAAATGAGGCTTTGCCCAGAAAAACATGTATCATTGGTTAACAACATAGGAATGTGATTTACAGGTAACATATGTCCACTATATATCTGAGGGATCTGAAAGGGGATCGAGATATATTATGTTGTAATATACCTTAATCAAAAGTGCAACAAATTGATTTTCATGATATATATATTTTGGATTTAGATGTTAACTAAAAAGACTTTACATTGGTCACTAGTTGCAGCTGACTACTCATTGGACTGCAATATTACAGCTAGAAACAAATTAGACTGGCTTTCAAGAACAAACATCATCAACGAAAAACTGAAGCAACACTATGTAGGAATAGAAGCATTACAAGCTACAAAGGGAATTCCAATGGTACTTCGTGAAAGGATAAGGTCTGACATAAATCATAGAGCTTTAAGCAAAGCTCATTCATTCAAGCAAAAGTTGAAGTTCTTTACATAATCAAGAAAAATAAAAGAGATTAGTAGGCAAGATTAGTAAATATCCTACTGATAGAAGTTCACCAACTGTTGATTACTAGGAAACAGATTGAAAAGCTAATGAATAGGTCCCACCAAAGACAAGACAGAGATTGAATATCAATAATGAACCTAGACAATGAATTAAAAGAGACAAAAGCTCTGTATTACAGACTTGCAAAATTCTAGCACAAGAAGAGGTTTAATTACTTTTTACATGGCTCGTCAAACACACTGGATGTTGACCAAAGCTTTTCAAATTAAATGCATCCATAAAGAGTCTTAAGGTAAGTGCTCCAAACACACCCCAATTCTCACCTTGTCACATCAATTTGTATTTGATGATATACATACTATTGAAACACTAACAGTTCATTTCTCTCGTCTCTTATTCAGATATGTAGCTTAAATTGATGCTGCTCACATGTTAATGCCATATTTTTATCCTTCACTTTAACAATAACAAGGTAGGAAGACCAATGTCAACCGAAAAAAGCACGAGTAAAACATGGTACTACAAGCAGCAAAAAGCAATAAAGGCAAAGTTAATCACTTTCAGGAAGGGATTAAAGAAACAAACCCACTATCTGTTCTTACCAGCTATATGGAACCTAGTGGCACAAACAAAAGAAAAGACAAATCATTTTCAGATAGGCTTAAAGATAGATATCCCCCGCTTTGCAACATCAACTTTTAGTCCTGAAACATAAAAATCTACTCAAAACTAATGCTTAGGTGAAGTATTATCAAGTAATAGGACTAAAAGTAACATTAAAGCTTCATCCAAATTATTTGCTTTAATTACAAACCACAAAGAAGGTTTGATTCTAGATTTATGTAGATTTGCACTAGCAATTTGCAGTAAAGACAATTTATCATAAAGTAAGCAAAAGGAAATGAGTTTTAAATCATTTGCTTTCACTTTGACGTAAATCATATGTACGTAAATAAAAAGAAAGATAACTTGTTTAGAGAAAGGAGCGGAGCTGGACACTAATGCTATTAGAGTAATCTTTATTGATAAAAGTAGCCTTTTTGCCTTTAGGCTGCTCTATGGACAAACTTTAGTTTACTATGAATGAGACTGGCTTCCTGTTTTCCAAAAAGAAATTTATGTAACTTTTACGGTACACTAGAGAAAATAAAAAATTAAAGTTTGAGGTATTGATTACATCTGATCAGATGTAACTCAAATCTTATCAGAAATCTTTTCCTGCTTGGTTAGGCACTAGATCCAAGGTATGCACAAACAACAAAGACACCTTCCAATACACAGATATTGTTACCAGGAACACAATTCATAAGCAACAATAACTACAAATGAATCCTTACTAACCTCAATGTCCTCTAATATATAAGTATGCTTATATGTACCAATTAACCAAGAGACTATATCGATGATATTGTATACGGGTAAATTTAAAAATCTTGATAAAAAATAATCAGCATAGATGAATGTCACTGCATAACTTATATTGCATATCACAAATTTGGCGTTTAATATATATTAGAAGTCCTAATATGTAAGACCGCAGAGAGAAGCCAGTAAAATGAGCCAAGACTCAAGAGTAGTATTCTCTGAATGCTTACTCAGATATGGAAAGTTCATGGCTGCTCCATCTTAAGCTCATGGGTCCCTGTGAGCAATTCTTGATGATCTGATTTGCTAAAGCCACTGCCACATGGCACTACCAATGCAGCAATTGGTATGATGGGCCCAATTTCTATAAGAAAGCACACTAAGATTATACAAATATAGTGGAGAATCCATATAAGATGCAGTTTATTGAATAAAATAAAACACTAAAGGACCTTGGTAGCTTTCCCAGCATATTCCGCCAACCATAATTCAGAAAATTCAATTATGACTATTTCCCGTTAAATATCAGAAAGTATACGAAACCTTTACTTTTCCACTATATATAGATGCTGCATCAGAAACCAAGAGGATCTATCAATTTAACTCTTCAAACTAGGTTATCATGTCAACTGCAACTTCTGCTCCCATTATCAAACCAACTGAGCTCATCCAAGAAATTCTTGGAAATATTAACTCAAGAAGACTACTACTCCACACGGCTTATCAACCACCTACCACGGCATCACCCCCATTAGCAGACGCTCATGAAGCATCGCACTCCTATGCAGATCATATGAGCTTCGATGCAAATGTTGTCATGGTCTTATCACTCCTCTTATGCGCACTAATTTGCTCGCTTGGACTGCATTCTATCATAAGATGTGCATTGAGATACTGTAATCTATTATCATCTGAAGCTAGTGACGAGCTCGCAGTTCGCTTGGCCAACACAGGAGTCAAGCAAAAAGCCTTGAAGAGTTTTCAGACAGTAAGTTACACAGCAGAACTTAAGCTGCCTGGTCTAGACACAGAGTGTGTCATATGTCTCTCGGAGTTCCTATCCGGAGAGCGAGTCAAGCTTCTTCCAAAGTGCCACCATGGATTCCATGCCCGATGTATAGACAAATGGCTCAGTTCACACTCATCCTGTCCCACTTGTAGGCACTGCCTCATTCAGACTTGCCAAAAGATAGTGTGCTCCAGCGAGACTACTTCATCACTTGATCAACCACCACAGAACAGCATCAGCGTGCATATAGCACCACTAGAACGGGAAAGATTGATACGAGGCTTTAGCTGACAGTCAACTAGGGTTAGTTGCAGTTATGTTTTATAATCTGATATATGTACTACCACGCCTTTAGAAGTAGTCAAAATCGCAAACTATCTGCAGTTCAATATTCAATACAACGTTATCAATGCTACTGAAAAGTTTTATATATCATGACATTCTGCTTTCTTTACTCTTTAATGTCTGAAAGTGTACATTCCAATAGAAGATCTTGGACTCACGTGAGTGAAAGAAATCATAAACAACTCAAAATCCAAAGATAAGGAAGCTGAGAAGGCAAAACACCCAGAACCAACGAGTTAAGTGGGGGCACCAATCAAATTGGTCAACTAACAGAATTCCTTTTACAGAAAATTACCAGAATAATAAACGTGCTATGCCACTAGCTTCTTGTTTAATAGTGATTATCATATTGATTAATGTCAAGCTATGTAAAATAAATAAATTAGCCTCCACAATAATAGAATTTTCTTATTTTTCTTTACCGACAAGTATATCGAGTAGAGAGTGATGAAGATCAGACAGATATAAAAAACGTGACAAACGAAGCCTATTCTCAAGACCCCACAAGACAAAAATGGCTTTAATCCACCAAAAATGAGAATTAGCCATAGATTGAGAAAGATATATGTCACACTTAGAACAAATGGCATAAAGTAAAATGGGATCTGAGCATGAAAACACCATAGAATCAAATCAGATAATAACAAATATGGGTGGTTTTAATATTGTACTAATCATAGAAAATAAACTAGTACGATAAATTAACATCCAGTGTTGGTGCTGTCAACTATCAAGATCAGTTCTACCAAATCAAGGTTGCAGATTCTGTACCACTAAGAGCCAGTCAGCCAGAAAAGCCAATCATTTCACAATGAAAAAACCACTGAGAGAGCAGTAAATGTTATTGTACTCCAACATTGGTGTGGTTTATACTTCTTACTTTCCTTAATAGACAACCTTAAGAATACTAGAGAAACACAACTAATCAGACCATGCCCGAAAGTCTCATAGCTTCCAAATCAAACGAGAAAAAATCAACTTAGCTAAGTAGAGATATGGACATCTAGAATTGAAAGGACAATCTCACAACAGAATGGTATAATTTTGACACAAAACATGTTTTTATACATGAATGTTTGTGCATAATGAACCACTTTAAATTGCTTCGAAAAAGTCATATTCCAAAAGTTGACTTAAAAACTGAAAACAAGAGCAAATTGCCACAACAATCAAATAATAATGGAATAAAATCAATTCTGATATATAGAATGCTAGGCACAACATGTTCGAAAGCCCTAGAATAGCAAACAAACAAGGATTTCGAATGACGCAGATTAGAATTTTGGGTGAAAATACGCAACGCATCACCCCAGAATCAAGCAAAGAAACAAGAAAACCAAGCAGGATCAATGGAGTAAGTGTTCAAATTTCGCCCTAATCGACCCTGTGAAAATTAGATGATTTCTGTTTATAAATTCAAAGGGAAATTTCCAGGAATTAGAGTTAAGGCACAGCGCAAAGGGATATTGAAAAGAAAAAAAATGTTACCTGCCTTGTTGACGGAGATCGAATTGCAACGCGGAAGTTCACCTCGTCGTTGGCGCCAAACAATGTTACAGTAGTTTGGAATTAGACTCGTAGTTGTACCGGGCTATGTCACTTTGGGCCTATAGATAAAGCCCATAAGGCATTTGACTGCACGATCTGTCAATTTCATTTTCCACATAAAATCGGGCCGAAATTTCCTTTCTATATATAATGTTTTGGTGACCTTGCATTCAATCACCATAATAACAAATAAATGGTTAGTTCTTAATCCATTGTCAAGTTTTAATAATTGACTACTTTATTAATTCAGTTATATCATTTTTATGCAAAAGTGCATCCATCCCTCAAAATAGAGAAGTAATATCGTTTATTAATTTACAAATATAATTTTGGCATCATTTCTTGTATAGCTGTTATATTTTATCTATTTTAATGTCCAATTTTTCCTAATGTGTTTAAGCATTGGTTTATATTTAGACAATGTGATAAAATAATTATAAAATGGGAAAGAAGTAGGTAAAATTTTTTTTTGTTGGGAAAAGTCGTGAAACAAATTTTCAATATTACTTTATTGCTTGTCAGATGCTTGAATTGGTTTCTTTTATAACATTTAGTTAGTATATATGTATAGACCAAAAGGTTCTTAAACTATATCAATTAGAACATACTTTCTCAAATTGCTTCTAAAATTTGGATGGATCGATTAGAACATGTGCTAGTGGTTATAATTGTGACACTTAGCAGCAATTAGATTGGTAAAAAACCACATGATTAATCAAAACTTTTTTTTTTGGTTTTATGAATTAGTCAAAACTTAAAAGAATGGTTAGGTTGAGATTAAGATAAAGTATCTTTGATCAACTATTCACATACCTACATTTATTTTATTTTTACCATAATTTGATTTCAGATATTTGTGTGACTTAAATTATGTGAATTATGAATTAGATTATGTGATAAAAAAAAATAAAGTTTGTACTTTTATATTTTGATTGATTTGTGTCGCAATTTGCATTGTAGGGTTTAACCGAATATAATTTATTATAAGTAATAAATCCATAAAATCCAGAAAAGAAATGAAACTTTATGGGTGGATTGTGGTGTACCACTCCGAGTAAAGTTGAGGAAGAATTAAAAGCTACATCTCTAGGATCAACCAAACCTTTAATTACATACTAAATCAAGAAAAAAAAAAACTAACCTTAATTGACTTTTCTCCAACAAAAGATATGAACGTGGCCTGCCATTTATATGTAACTTTATAATAAAAAAAAATATGAACGTGGTCTGGCCTGCCTTACATAAGCCATATAATAGAAATTAGTGAGAATATAATGTAATGATAATAGTAGCTAGCAATTCACAAGTAGTTTTGTAATGATGGACACAACGTTTTCTTATGTGCCAGCTTCGCCTTCCCCACCACATTCTTCCCCAACTTTCTCTCTCTCGCCTCATTCAATTGTACTCTGCACGTGCCATTCACGTGGCTGATCAAAAAGTTGACTTTCTTCGGTTCGACTATCTCAACAGAAATTTAAAGTTTCCGAATGATTAGTTTTTCTTCTTTTCAAATCAAAAGCCCCCAAAACCATCTCAATATCTATGTATAATTTTATGTGATTATAATTATGTAAGAAAAAACTGAAAGTGATTCAGTGGTTTGATGTTTACTTCTATAAGTGGTTTTGTTAATGTCTTCCAAAAAATTGTGTGGATTTATGTAAATTATTTGGAATTGCAGACTTAGCTTCTGGATCGAAGATCGTTGATCCAATCGTTGAAGTAGGAAAAAGAATTTGACGTTCATAAATCATAGTACATGTCAGAAAAAATTGGCAACACTCAAAGTATATGTATCTCAACTCAATATTACGACTTTATCATACCAAACCATTAGTCCCACAATATATATTTAGTTAATGTTCACAACTAGTATTATTTATGCGTCAGCAAATATAATTAAGTTACAATATTCTTGACGGGTTCGGTGCCATTACATGTAATACATTAATCCCGATAGTGAATACGAAGAAATATTGTACTTTATTATATATCAATCCATAACACATCATGAAAGTCACTTTCTTTCACGGTCTGATTATATTAGTATTCAAAATACTCAAATTAAGTATGATTCGATCTTAATAGAAAATGAATTAAATACGTTGAATTTTGTGAAATCCAATTGAACAAGCCAACCACGACCATCGTTGCCTGGATTGACTTGGTTCAAGTTAGCACTAAATCGCAGCTCCTAAAGAAAGATATAATTGGAGCTGTCATTTTACGCCGAGCCGGTCACAGTCATCAAAGCCATCTCATCTAACAATTAATCCAACGGCTGAGATTTTTAATTAAATTTATAAAGAGTATTAAACAGTTAACACGAGGGAAAAGGCTGTCTGACAGCCAGGTCACGTTATCTTTTCCTGTGGTCGAAATGATTCGTCTATGTCGATTATTATTATTTTTTATTTTTTATTGTTTTTGAAAGGCCGAAAAGAAACTTGTACAGATAACCCGCCTATATAAATTCAACTTATTTCTCCGCTTTGAATTGTCTCGTTGTTCCTCAGTTTCATCGGCCGTTTCGAATCTCCGGCGAGTGGTGAGATTGAGCGTGAAGATTGAGTGAGAGAGATAGAGAAGACAGAGTCAGGCTCTATTCTCTGTAGATCGCCTTGTTTCTTCCTCAATCTCATCTTCTTCCGTTTTTCCATCTTTCTCCTTCAAGGTATAAATGAACTTTCTGGATCTACTTTATATGGTGGATCTTGATGTTGTTTTTAGAGATCTGGAATTGCTTGAATTTGGATCTGTTAACCATCAATCATCTTTTGGTTTTGACTAGAGTCGATTACAGTTGACCGATCATCTTTAGCTCGATAAAGCCACCCGAATATTTGTTGATCTTGAACCTGATCTGAATAGGCATAGATCCGCATTCAGATAACTGTTACGTTTTTATTTTTACAGTTTTTTTCATCTCTAAGTATCCGAGAGAATTGATTTGTAGATGTCAACTGAAATCTGAACTGTTAAGATTAGATTGAATCTCAACTGTTAAGGTTAAATTGAATCTGAAATGTTAAGGTTAGGTGAAGTTTGACTATGGGATAGATCGATTCAGCGATGCTGGATCTTGGTGTTGCTTTTAGAGATCTGAAATTGGTTGAATTTGGATCCATGATCAACAATCTTTTGATTTTGACCAGAGTTGATTACAGTTGACAGATCATCTTTAGCTCGATTGTGCCATTTGAATATTTGTTGATTTTGAGCCTGATCTGAATAGGCATAGCTCCGTATTCAGATAACTGTTACGTTGAGCTTTTACATTTTTTTGTTTCGTTCATCTCTAAGTATCTGAGAAATGATTTGTAGTTATCCACTGAAATCTGAACTGCTAAGGGTAGATTAAAATCTGAACTGTTAAGATTAGTTTGAATCGTAACTGTTAATGTTAAGCGATGAATCTGAAAAGTATGTGTTCTTCTCAACATGAATCATTTATTCTTTTTTCTCTCCGATGGATGAGGATTGTATTTTCTTATGATGAACTCCGCTTTGTTCATGAATGTATTGTAGTTGTAAGATCAATAACGGTCTTTACTTCTAGTTAATCAGGGGTTCATTGCATAGTATTCAACGTTTTTTATCTTGCAGCTCATTAAAAATGGCTGAGGCTGATGATATTCAACCCATCGTCTGTGACAATGGTACCGGAATGGTGAAAGCTGGTTTTGCCGGCGATGATGCTCCCCGGGCTGTTTTCCCCAGTGTTGTTGGTAGGCCAAGACATCATGGTGTCATGGTTGGGATGAACCAGAAGGATGCGTATGTTGGTGATGAAGCACAATCCAAAAGAGGTATCCTCACTTTGAAGTACCCAATTGAGCATGGTGTTGTGAGCAACTGGGATGATATGGAAAAGATCTGGCATCACACTTTCTACAATGAACTCCGTATCGCTCCTGAAGAGCACCCGGTTCTTCTTACCGAGGCTCCTCTTAACCCAAAGGCCAACAGAGAGAAGATGACCCAAATCATGTTCGAAACATTTAACTCTCCCGCTATGTATGTCGCCATCCAGGCTGTCCTCTCCCTGTACGCCAGTGGACGTACAACCGGTTAGTGCATTTTGCGCATATTTGCTTCTTTATTTATACTCAGTGATCACTTTGAAACTGAGCTCTCATTTCTCTTCCCTTGAGCAGGTATTGTGCTGGATTCTGGTGATGGTGTGTCTCACACTGTGCCAATCTACGAGGGTTTCTCTCTACCACATGCCATCCTCCGTCTCGACCTTGCTGGTCGTGATCTCACTGATTACCTCATGAAGATCCTTACCGAGAGAGGTTACATGTTCACCACAACAGCAGAGCGGGAAATTGTGAGAGACATCAAGGAGAAGCTTTCCTATGTTGCTGTGGACTACGAGCAGGAGATGGAGACTTCAAAAACCAGTTCCTCCATCGAGAAGAACTACGAATTGCCTGACGGACAAGTGATCACAATCGGTGCTGAGAGATTCAGGTGCCCAGAAGTCTTGTTCCAGCCCTCGTTTGTGGGAATGGAAGCTTCTGGAATCCACGAGACAACATATAATTCAATCATGAAGTGTGATGTGGATATCAGGAAGGATCTGTACGGTAACATTGTGCTCAGTGGTGGAACCACTATGTTCTCAGGTATTGCTGACCGTATGAGCAAAGAAATCACAGCACTTGCACCAAGCAGCATGAAGATTAAGGTCGTTGCACCACCCGAGAGGAAGTACAGTGTCTGGATCGGTGGTTCCATTCTTGCTTCTCTCAGCACATTCCAGCAGGTAAAAAAACACCCCATTTTTTCTGTCGATTTATGCAAATTTAATTCAAGAGGCTGATTATTTATATTTTTGTATTGGTAATATATAGATGTGGATCTCCAAGGCTGAGTATGATGAGGCAGGTCCAGGAATTGTTCACAGAAAATGTTTCTAAGCTCTCAAGGAAAAACGCTAAAAGCTTGGGTTTTATGAATGGGATCAAAAAGTTTCTTTTTTCTCTTTCCTATTTGCTTCACCATTTGTTTGTTTCATTTCCCTTTTTTTTTTTGTTTTCGGCTCTGTGCACTTGTGTGTGACAAACTCTCTGGGTTTTACTTACGTCTGCGTTTCTATGAACCGCTTTCGTTATGCGTTTTAGTCCATTGTTTTGTAGCTCGAGTGATCGAATTGATGCCTCTGTATTCCTTTTAAACCTATAATTTCTTTCAAAACTCGAAACAAGAATCTTTGGAACCCTTTGCAATGTTAATATAAGTGTTGTATGAGATAATTATTTTTATTCAATTATTTTTTGTCATAAAAAATTATTGAAAAGAGATACCACATAAGTGGAAAGTTTGTTACAAGTACAACCGTAACAAAGCATAAAGCTTTTTAAGACAGGTAATAGGAAAGCACACTCGAGATTAAAATCGGTAAAGTGTGGGATTGATCCTCTTCCAGAATTGTTGATAGCCACATAGGATTGGTAACGAACTTCTGAGGTCACGCTAAAAGCAACTCTTGAGCCGTTTTATTTGCTTTCGTCGCGGATAAGTGGACGGAACACCCGCTAAGCCTCATGCTAAAAGATTGAAAACGATCTAAAAAAGATCGAAATCTTGGCCAGTCTTTCCGGTTCTTGGTAGCACTAAGTTGCGGAGGTCTTTCACCTAAACGTAGACCCGAAGGAAATGCTTTATTCGCTTTTTTTCCAATCCTCAGCCTCCTCAATAGCTTTGGCAATAAGCACATCTGGGCTATGTGCAGCCTAAGTAAATATCTTACTGTTTCTTTGTTTCCACACATTCCACAATATCATGAGTTGGCAAGTTACCTTTGACTATCAGCTGCAACACATGCTCAAAATATGTAGTAACACAAGTCGATCCATTACCTAGTGGAAACGTAATACAGGCTGTTGACCACACTTGCGTCGCCATAGAACATTCAAATAACACATGTTTTATAGATTCAATATAATTTGGAGAATACCCGAGGTGTTCCAATCTGGTCGAGCAGGTCGTCAAATCTTGGAATGAGCAAGCACTATCTTACAATGATTTTATTGATAGCTCAATTGTGCATACACATGTGCCACTCTACATTCTACTTGGGTACTAATGTGCGGGGACTGCATAGGGACTTAGGTTCTTTCGTATGAATCCTTTTGCCAAAAGTTTATCTACTTGCCTCCTCAATTTCTCATGCTCTATGAGACTCATGCGATAATGTGCTCTCTTTGGGAGGCTCACATCTAGCATTAGGTCAATGTGATATTGAATGTCCCTAAGCGGCGATAGTTTCTGGTGTCGGGTCCTCCGGGAAAATGTCCTTCAGTTCTTCAAACACTAGCAGCGGTGAATCAAAGATCCCATTGATCGTACTTGTTTTATAGGGTGTCAAGATCAGAGGATAAACCACCCCTTCTTCCTTCCTTTATGGCATTCTCGAATTTTCCTCGAGACAGAAGAGTAACACGATCAGTCGAGACAAAGGAGTTTCTACTTGAACGACGGGCGTAGGTTTAAGTGTGAACTTGCATTTGTGCTAGATGAAAGTATAAATTCAATTTTATGATTTCCATTTATGAAATCTATCCCAAGACATTCTACATTTGTGTTAATTCAACAAATAAACACTTTCTTAAAGAAGAAGAAAGACTAACCTTGATCCATTGCTTATTGATGTTGTGGATCAGAACTTCTTAGATTGACTTATCCTCCTTTAACCTTATCACTTTGATTGATCTCTTTGATGGACAAGGATCTACAACACTTCTTCTCTGTCTCTTATGATGTTCGTAAGTTTACTGTTGTAACCGTACGTTTTCTCAACACAACTCTTAATCACACAAATAACTTTTTATATAGACACAAGTGGCAACTTATCCTTTCATTTATTAACAGCCACTTCCTTTATATATATATGGTCATATGTATATATTTGATTACCATATATATATTCTTTATATAGAGAAGATTAATACAATGTAATTGGTAAAGGTCTAAAGGAGGAGGGTTATCAATACACCCGATTCTAATGTCGTTAATCGAAACCGATCCATTACGGTATCATCTTTTATATTAGAATCATAAACTTTAATATGAACTTGAACTTTATTATTAAACCAAGAAACATATCAACCACAAATAACCGAAATTATTCTTACATTCTCCCACTTGGTCGTTATGTTGACTTAATGGTTTAATATCTATAATGCGCGCTTTTATATCAAGTTCATTAATCCTTTAAATATTGTAATAAAATCAGAACTATTCGAATCATGGCGGTTGCCCATCATTGAACGACAAGTTCCCTTCCATGTATCACAAACCCATTCTAACTTTATTCTTTTCTTTCTTTAATATTGAGAAAGACTTAAGTCTCAAATACACATGTTATCTTTAAACCAAAATGTATACATATACTATAATGATAACATGTTCAATAACACAGAAACATATCCTTAAGTGAATTCAAAGTCTTACAAGTACAATGAGCATAACACAACTAGAATAGCAAGGTCTTATTTATAACACCCATACGCTCTACATGGCCAATAAACGTCTTGGGTGGTAACCCCTTAGTTAACGGATCCGCTACCATCATGTCCGTTCGAATGTGCTCAAATGATACTTTACGTTTCTGCACTTCTTCTTTCACAGACAAGTACTTTAACTCCATGTGCTTAGCTCTTTTCGAGTACTTGTCATTTTTAGAAAAGAAGACAACTGCGGATATATCATAGTAAATTCTTAGCGGCCTGGCTATGTTGTCGACAATCCCAAGTCCTGAGATAAAGTTCCGCAGCCACAATGCGTGAACTGTGGCCTCAAAGCATGCCACAAATTCGGCCTCCATAGTGGAAGTAGGAATGACAGACTATTTTCCACTCTTCTAAGATACTACTCCCCCAGCTAATAGGAACATGTAACCAAATGTTGATTTACTGCTATCGACACATCCGGCAAAATCTGAATCTGAATATCCAACAATCTCTAGGTTGTCTGATCTCTTGTACATAAGCATGAAATCTTGGGTGCCTTGCAAGTACCTAAGAATTTTCTTTGCAGCTTTCCAATGGTCCATTCCAGGATTACTTTGATATCGACCCAACATACCAACAACAAAGCTGATATCTGGCCGAGTACATGCTTGAACATAGTTCAAACTCCCAACCACTGATGCATAAGGAATTCTTTCCATTTTTTTACACTCCAATTCATTCTTTGGACATTGCATTTTACTGAACTTATCCCCCTCCTGAATTGGAGCTTTTCCTGCGGAGCAATTTTCCATCCCATATCTCTCTAAAATCTTATTGATATATCCTTTCTGAGACAAACTTAACAGTCCTCGTGATCTATCTCTAATTATTTATATCTCAATCACATAAGATGCCTCACTCATATCTTTCATTTCAAAGTTCTTAGAGAGATATTTCTTTACATCACATAACATGCCCAAGTCATTTGCAGCAAGCAAAATGTCATCAACATATAAGACCAAAATAACAAACTTGCTCCTACTAACTTTCATGTAGATACACCTATCAACAATGATCTCTACAAAACCATATGACGTAATGGTATCATTAAACTTTAAGTACCATTGTCTGGAAGCTTGTTTCAGTCCATATATTGACTTTCTCAGCTTACACACCAAATGTTCTTTTCCTGTGGCCACAAAACCTTCAGGTTGGTCCTTATATACTTCTTCATCAAGCTCTCCATTTAGCAAGGATGTTTTCACATCCATTTGGTGAAGCTCCAAATCATAATGAGCTACCAAACCTAAAACAATTCTTAAATAATCCTTCTTAGAAACTGGAGAGAATGTCTCTTTATAGTCAATGCCATCTTTCTGGGTGAAACCTTTAGCAACAAGGCGAGCCTTGTGTCTTTCAATGTTACCTTTCGAGTCATGTTTAGTTTAAAGACCCATTTACAACCAACGGTCTTGAAACCATCATGCAACTCTACTAAATCCCATACACAATTAACACCCATAAAAGTCATTTCGTCTCCTGCGGCATTTAACCTTTTTTCAGAATTGTCACTTTCCATGGCTTCTCGGAATGTGCGCAGATCTTTATCAAGGCTTAAGTCACATTCACTTTCAATAGTGTAAACCACATAGTCATCGGTAATGGTAGATCTTCTTTCCCTTACATATCGCCTTTAAGTTTCTTGTGGTACACTACTCACTTCTTGAATTGTGACTGGTTCATTAACTACATTTTCATCTAGAGGGGTTGGCTCTTGATTGTGTTGTTCCATTGTGTCATTGACTATACTGAAACAATATGAACAACAACTGGAGGTGCAACGACAGGTGAAGAAGCTTCAACCTGAACTTCTTTAATGTCCACCTTTCTTTGTTCACCACTCCCACTAGTTTGACCATTCTTAATGAACCTAGCATTCCCCATTTCAACTATTCTCATACTATGGTTAGGACAGTAAAATACATACCCTTTCGATTTTTCAGGATATCCAATGAAAAATCCATTGACAGTCCTCGAATCAAGTTTCTTTTCATATGAGTTATACGGCTTTACTTCTGCTGGACAACCCCAAACATGTAAATGTCTTAAACTAGGTTTCTGTCCCGTCCACAGCTCAAAAGGAGTCTTAGGAACTGTCTTACTAGGAACCCAGTTCAGGACATACATTGCAGCTTTTAATGCATATATCCACAAAGAAATAGGTAAGGAACAATTACTTAACATACTCCTAACCATATCCATTAGAGTACGGTTTCGCTTTTCAGCTACACCATTTTGTTGAGGTGTTCTGGGCATTGTGTATTGTACGCAAATGCCTCTTCTTTCAAGTAACTTTGCAAATAGACCAGGACATTGTCCACTTTCATTGAATATTCCGTAAAACTCACCACCTCTATCAGATCTCACTACTTTCACTTTTCTATCTAACTGCCTTTCTACCTCATCAATGAACACCTCTAGGACATCCACTGACTTGGACTTTTCATGCAGTAGATAAGTATACCATAACGCGAATAATCGTCAATAAAGGTGATAAAGTATTTTTCACCACTCCAAGATGGAGCATCAAATGAACCACATATATCGGCGTGAATTAACTCAAGAAGTTGAGTACTTCTTGTGGCAGGTTTCTTTACTATATGTTTAGTCTACTTTCCTTTAATACAGTCTATACACACATCTAGGTCACTAAAATCCAATGGAGGAAGTATTTCATTCTTTACCAACTTCATTATTCTTTCTTTGGAAATATGACATAATCTTTTATGCCACAAGAACGCTGAGCTTTCATTAGATGCACTACGTTTAATGCCTTGATTCTCAACATTGAACAATGATTCATAAAACTTTCCATCGAGATTGAACCTTTAAAGTGAGTCAAACTTTGTACCACTACCATAAAAGTAACCATTTCGGAACATAGAGAAAACACCATGTCCAATCTTAAAATCAAAAGCTGAATCGTCCAACTTACTTACAGAAACAAGATTTCTAGCTCATTTAGGTACAAAGAGACACCCTTCAAGCTCTATGTGACAACTAGTGTCTAAGATCAACCTATAAGTCCCAATGCCTTCAATTCGTGCCTTCATCCGGTTCCCCATGAATAAGTATTGTTCAGATCCTCTTATGGGCTGGATCAAAATGAATCCCTGCTCAATGTGAGACACATGAGTAGCTGCACCAGAATCTAACCATCAAGTATTTTTGGGCACTTCAACAAGGTTTAATTCAGAAGAAACATATAAATGTTCTGTACTTTTCTTATCGAACCATATCGTTCTTTTCGGACAATCTTTCTTGAAATGTTTCATTTTCTTGCAAAAGAAACACCTTCCTTTTCATAGTTAGCTCACTCATGAGACTTCCTACAATTGACTTGTCCGCCAAATCCAATTGTGAATACTCCTTAATTTTCTTTATGAATTCCCGAGCTTTCTTAGTCTTGGGCATAGATGGCTTAATACTTTCTGCCATCGTCATATTCATAAGGTTGAAACTCAGCCTGTTAGATCGCTCCCAAGTCTCATAATGAGACTTATCAGCTTCGGAGCTATCATTTATAATGGCTAAGACCTCCTCATCAATGAGGATTGAATGGTCCAAAGACATTACATCCAGTGTTAACCAGATTTGTTCGGATCTAACTCTGATTGGTGAGATCAGAAGGGACTTGCATCCTGTTAGGAAATCAAGATTCAAGTGACAATATGAGTTGGTGAGACAAAGTCTCGGTTTTATTCATTCAATAAAAAAACAGCCGAAAAGAAAGGAATACCGACTCTAGATTTAAATAGAAAAACCTAGGGGTTTCTAAACTCTTATTGTACTCTAAACAAAATTAATTAAAAAATATAAGACCAGACAAATGGGTCGACTCAACTCATAGGCCCAAAATAGACTCATTATTGAAATTTAATAGAAATGCCAACTTTATTAACTCACTCAAAATGGAGGAAGTGGGCCCATGAATACTTCCTCCCTATTCATGCCAAACGTGAGAGACGAGGTGTAGCTCATGTTACACCACTTTTCAGGCTTAACGAAACCATGAGACTGTCCATTGATTACAACAAAGTAAGATACAATATGTATGCATTTAATCACCCATTCAATCCATACTTCATCAAAACCAAGCTTGTGGAAAAGAACCTTAAAAAATATCCACTCTACTCTATCATATGCTTTTGACATATAGCCTTGTTACACCTTGAATTGGTTTTCAGGACATGAATCATCTCATGTGCTATAGGAATGTTATCAGAGACGATTTTTACGGACACAAAGGCACCATGTGAGTCAGAAATCAAGTGTCACATCCAACGCTTAAACTATACTCATGACCCTTACTACTATCTTATACAACATATAACAAAAGGTAATCGGTCTCAGGTTTTGTATTCTCTTCGGATTCGGTATCAAAGAAATTTGAGTGTAATTCCAGTCTTGGGGAATTTTTTTTGAATTAAAAAAGTTTTTAAAAGTTTCTTTTGTAACATATGATTGGAATAAGAGACTTGTCGTACCATTAATACCAGGGGCTTTACTTGCATTAATACTGAAAGTTGCCTTACGAATCTCCTCATTAGATATTTGTCTAACAAAAGCAATGTTCATCTCATTCGTCACTTGTGGGTGCATACCGACTAGGGGTTTTGATATCCGTTCCAGAATAGAAAAAGAAAAGAGATTCTGAAAGTACTTCATGGTAATATCTGCCTTAGACCCCTAAGTAAATTGTTCTATACCTTCCGAGTTAAGAAGAATCGAAATAGAGTTTTGAGCTCGTCTAAGTTGTACACTCCCATAAAAGATATTTGTGTTTAAATCACCTTCTTTTAGCCATCGTTCCTTATCCCTTTGTTTCTAATAAATCTCCTCTTTTCTATAAGCTTTAATGAGCTTCATTTTGGATTCTTGGAGAAATTGCGTATTCATATATTATTTTTGACCCTCTATTTCCAATCTTTTCTTCAGCTTATCGATATTATACTTTGAGTTGCAAGAGGATTCTCTCTTCCACTTCGATATCGCTGTTATACAAGCTACAATCTTTTCCGAGAGAGTTCTCTCTATGCCGCATACCTCACTCTTCCATGAATTCTCAATAGTTTCTCTTATCCTCGGCTTAGATAACCATATTTTGACAAAAATGAAAGGACCTTTTTTGGTGCATCCATCAGATGATAAATGCATTAGTATAGGTCTATGCTTGGATCAAATTCGGTTGGAAAGGTACAAAACAAATATATATTTCCCAGTGAAATATCCAAAAGGCTTTGAATATACATTTCATTGCATTCTCCAGCCAATAAGAATTGATTTCCAAACCACAATCTGAGATCATGTTTCGGAATGGATAAAAGGAAGCTACCTATATGTGTGTGCCACCAATCGTTTTAGAATTATCAATCAACTCATTAAGGTCTTCTACTAACAACCATGGATTTCTTTGATTATTTCCTATATGACATACCATATCTCGTACCCCTTGTCTTAAACGTCTAACATGGTCTCCACAAAGAAACGAGATGTAAAAGTTTAATGTTCCCAATGCCTTTTTAACATTAATTATTCGTTTATTAGATCACAACACACACACACATCATAACTGCTTTTCCAAAAGAGGACCAAGCCTCCGCTTAACTCTTCCGGTTCTACAATGTGGCTATAGTTATAACCTAAAACATACTAAAAACTTGACATAAAACTGTTGGAGTTTTTAGTGTCCATAAGGAACAACGAATCCGGAAAATACATGCGACGCATCTCCCAGAGAATTTGAATTGTCAAGGAATTCTCCATCCTTTGAAAGTTCCAACTTACAAGGCTCATTGGTTTCTCGACAACTCCTCTTCTGAAGCCACCTCCACATTGCATCACTTCGCTAATTTTTTTGGTTCATAAGTCTCTTCTTCGGAACTAGCTTTCATTTCTGGTGTAGAATCATTTTCCCCAGGTCCCCTTTGCTTAATACTACATACATGAATTACCTCTTTTTTGCCTTGGTGCCTTCTCCATTTACTTGGACCTTTTTTATATTGTAACACTTGAGACCCCCTCCATGGAGAAAACAGAGCCAGTGGAACCAACTCTAAACCCCGTTGGGATAAGGTTTCATTGAGTCTTAGTAGTTGTTTCAGTTAGTTGTGCACCACTATTGCCATGTGATGATACTCTTCCATTAAGTCGACTGAGAACTTCTCTTAGATCACTAGGTTGTGATGCAGAGAAATCAAATACCACACATTTACCTTTTTGTTTAAGCGGTGAGTGATTTCGATCGGAGATTCCAAGTTTGGCTGCGATTCAGATTATGTGCGTCATCATTAAGGTTCTCCACACTATCTTCTTACTCTGTCCACTCTCACACTTATCTCACTCGAATGAGCGATTGATAAGTAGTTACGCATTCCACAAAACATCCTTTGCAATCTTTAGATTTCCAGTCTTCAGATCGAATCCAAGATCATCTTTTGCTAACATTCCAAAGAGGGGATCGTCTTCCTTTAAAACATGAGCTAGAGAGAGTTGAATCTCATTATTCCTTACCATTGGAGTTGGCTGCCGGTTAGAAGGATTAAGACGACATCTAACTTTGTCATGAGTGATTAACACTGGAAACATCGCTTGTGAACTCTCTTATACTCAATGCCAACGTTAAAAACTTCACCCGTTGGCAGCTCAAACTCAAGTGAATTGTTCAGAGCCTTCGACACATCCAATTAAATTTTAGCCTGAATGAATCCTTTGCTTTATGACTGCCATCAAAAGCTAACTCTTTCACTTGTCCAAATAGTCAACGCGTTTCTCGTTTCGTAAAGTAGGCCTTTTGTAATATGAGCTTATAAATTGGGCCTTAGAATTCAAAAGCTGACGTAAAATTTAAATTAATAAATATTTCACAGTATGAAACTCGATTAAGCAGTCCGTAACACAACCCGATCCGTTATCCTTCGCGACTCTCCCTCTCACTCACCTTTCTGACGAATTAGGGTTTAAGCATAAGCGCAAGAGACAAGTCGATTTGTTTGTTACTTCTGCTTTCCTTTGAGAATTTCTAGTGTAATCGTAGCCTCCGAAGATCCAAGATGGCTCGTAATGAGGAGAAAGCGCAGTCGATGCTCAACAGGTTCATCACCATGAAAGAATCTGAGAAGAAGAAGCCGAAGGAGCGTCGACCTTACCTTGCATCCGAATGTCGAGATCTAGCTGAAGCAGACAAATGGAGGCAGCAAATTATGCGAGAGATCGGTCGCAAAGTAGCCGAGATTCAGAACGAAGGATTAGGCGAGCACCGACTTCGAGATCTAAACGACGAGATTAACAAGCTACTCAGGGAAAAATATCATTGGGAGCGGCGGATTGTGGAGCTAGGCGGTCCGAATTACTCAAGACACGCGGCAAAGATGACGGACCTTGAAGGAAACATCATCGACGTTCCGAATCCTAGTGGTCGTGGTCCTGGGTATCGATATTTCGGTGCTGCTAAGAAGCTTCCAGGAGTTAGGGAGCTATTCGAGAAGCCTCCGGAGCTGAGGAAGCGTAGAACAAGGTACGATATATACAAAAGGATAGACGCTAGCTATTACGGATATAGAGATGATGAAGATGGTATTTTGGAAAATTTGGAGAAGAATGCGGAAGGGAAGATGAGGATGAAAGCGGTGGAGGAGTGGCGGAGACTGGATGAGGTTAGGAGGGAAGCTAGGAAAGGGGCTTCGGAGGTTGTGAGCGTAGGAGCTGCAGCTGCAGCAGCAAAGGAGGTGTTGTTTGAGGAGGAAGAGGATGTGGTGGAGGAGGAGAGGAGGGAGAGGGAGAAAGAGAAGGAGAAACAAAGGGAGTTTGTGGCGCACGTTCCATTGCCGGATGAGA
The DNA here is from genome assembly GCA_900406405.1 of Lepidium africanum. Taxonomy (NCBI): domain Eukaryota; kingdom Viridiplantae; phylum Streptophyta; class Magnoliopsida; order Brassicales; family Brassicaceae; genus Lepidium; species Lepidium africanum. Next base: position 61,887 of record OVAX01000040.1, read on the forward strand.
AGGAAATAGAAAAGATGGTTTTGGAGAAGAAGAAGATGGATCTGCTTAGTAAGTATGCAAGTGAAGATTTGGTTGAGCAGCAGACTGAGGCTAAATCCATGCTCAATATTCAGAGATAGAAAGGTGGTCATCCATTCTTGCAAGGCTTTAGTCATCATGGTATGATTCTTATATCTGTAGTTTCTTTTTGGAAATCTTGTTCTAAGATGTTGCGCTTTTCAGTCTGGTAGAGATTTTGATAAATTATTCTAAAAACTTGTTAAGCTTCTTATGTTAACATCGTAGATGGTGTCCCAAGAGAATTTGCTAAATCTTGATATACTACTTTATTTGTGCTGCTTATCTAATTCATGAGCATCGGCTTAGAGACCGTGTATTGACTTCATTAGTGTTGTACGTGGTCTGTTCAGAGAGCATCGCGCAATGTCATATAACATACAGTCTACAAAACAATACATATTTGGTGCATGATCCTTCCTTATCAATGAAGAGTATCCCTTATATCTGTAGCGAAGAATTGTGGCAAGTGTTAGTTGAATGGGGACTGCTGTATCAAAGAACGATGCGTAGTTTAGTGGCATGCATTAGGACGCCAAGGAGTTCGTTTTATATCTTATCTTAAATTGAATCTGAGAGACTGATACATCTCTATGCTTCTCAGATGCGCTGTTTTACTGACAATGTCTCTTACCCGAAGAAGAAACGATGGTGGGCGTTTGAAACTTGATATCCTGGAAACAAATGTGAAAAGACTTGAGGAGAAGAGACAATGTGACTTCAAATTGAGCTTGTATTCGCTTATGTAGCTCTACTTTTGTACCTTTTGCGTTTTTAAAAATAGCTGGCAGTCATGGTGATTACCAGTTAATGTAATGCTTGTTATGGAGGTTAATACATCGGTCCCTTAGCTCTAACTAAATTTGTGCGTTGCTATGCAGAGACATAATTTGAGACAGCGACAAACCACAACCATTGTTCTGGTCTTATCAGGCGGAGCAATCCAGCATAATTCGCTATAGTATTAATTGAATACGGACAAAATGTCAAAAATCTGAAACAAGACCGTTGAGATTAATACATCTGTCTGGAGATACTAACCATACCCACATGTTCCCATCCCACACACAATCCCCAGACCATCTCTCTCTAACCCAAAACTCTTTTTCCTCTTCTTCTTGGTCCTTCCAATGGCGGACTACGACGACGAAATTGACCACCAGAACCAGCCATTCATCCCCAAAGAAACCGCTCTACAAGCCCTAAACTCAATTATCCAGCTCCACTTCGAGAAAACCCTCGAGAAAAAACGAGCTATTGACCACCAGAAGAAGAAGCTCCACAAGCTTTTTCAGCTCTTCTTCATCTTCCTCGCCGTTGTCTTCTTCTCTCTCTCCCAACCCTCAGGCCGTCTCAACTGCCGCCATTGCTGGGCACCCATCTTCCTCCTCTCCTTCTCTCACCTCTTCTTCTACGTCTCCGTCGCTCAAACCCTCCGTTGCATCAACGGCTTCAAGTACCAGCGTCGCTGCCACAAGCTCACTCTTGGCCTCGCCACACACAAACTTCGTTTCATCAAGTCTAGAATCGCTGCCGGCGACGGTGACGAGACCTCAGCTGCTGGATGGGATCTAGAAGTTCCGTATCAGGAGCCACCAGATAGCTACTTTGGCAAGTTTAAAAGAAATTGGGCTCTCTATTTCGGCTTCTTGATCCTTCTTTACTCCTTCATGGTCTCTTTTTCCGTCGTCATCCTCTGTTTCTGAGATCCCTAGAGTGTCAATTTCGTAAATTATTACGAAACCCTTTCTGTTTCTTAATCATTCTTTTGTCTTCAGCTTAACTACTAGGATCATAAGAAGATTGATAGAGAAATAGATAAAACGTTAGAATCTTTGAGATTTGATTCAGAATCTGGGTTGTTCCAAAGTACTATGCTTTTGTCAAAAAGATCCTTCTGTTATCAAACTAACAATGTATATAGGTCGAAAGAGAGATCACAAAAAGATGGGAGACTTTAAAATTCGATCTAATCTGAGTTGTTCAGTTCCGCTGTACTCTGTAGTTCATCTTTCTAACATGTAGAATCCCAAAGTTACATAAGGTTGAAAACCAAAAAAAAAAAAAAAAAGTTACATAAGGTTTTGAACTAGCACTTAAAAAATTAACAGAGATAATTAGCATTAATTAATCTATTAAATATCACACCCAAAAGTTAAATATTTTTTCACAGACATATAAACCCAACGGTGACAGAAAAAAAAAAAAAAAAAAAGGGAAGAGAGATTTGAAAAATTTAAATGGGAAACCAAACCACAAAAAAAAACACAGCNAAATTTGAATTGGGAAACAAAACACAAAAAAAAAACACAGCAAGGTAGATTGTTTGAATCTAAACAGCTAAATCAAAGCTCTCCTCTAGGAGTGGTTTAGTTAGGTCGTCTACGATTCTCCCCGCTGCTTGTGGAAGACGGGTCAAGCCCGTACTCGCCAGTGTTCCCATACTCACTGCTTGTACCGTACTCATGACTATCCAACGCCACTTTCCTGAACTTCCTCATATCCGCACTGTAAGTGCTCGAGTCATAATCCGAGCTTGATCCCCTTCCCAGGATTGAGCTCTGCCCCTGTTTCATACCTTCGTTTAGATCGTCTAGCGACGCATCTCCCTCTAGAGCTCGAACAATCTGTTTAAACATTGGATCATATATGAGTTGTGCTTGTGAATTACATATTTTAAAGAGTGGTTCATGTTCAAAACTAAAACTTGCCTGGCTCATCTTAGGCCTGCGTCTAGCTGAGTGTCGGATGGCTGCAGAAGCACAAGCCACCATTCTTGCCATTTCATGATGCTCGTATTGGTTCTCTAGCCGTGGATCAATTAGATCGCTGTAATCTCCATCCTGAGCTGCGTTTAAGCATAATGGTCTTGCCTGTGTATAAGAAAGTAACCAAGTTTGTATTAGCTCACATAATTCTAGCAGAAGGAACCATTAATGTGATGATAATAAAAATTATATGGTTACAGACCCAATCAACCAAACTGTCTTCCATTTCACCAGTAAGATCAACAGGTCGACGTCCGGTAATGAGCTCAAGAAGCATCACTCCAAAGGAGAAAACGTCTGATCTGTCTGTCAGTTTTCCGCTTGAAGCATACTCAGGAGCCAAATACCTGTCATTTGGTGAATTTGAGATTTTTAATTAAAAAGATATATATCTTGGATGAGATTTTTAAAACATAAATGTTTTGAGATAGAAGCAAGAGCTAATGAAATTTGCAGGAACAGATTTCATCAGTTGGTTTAGCGTTCTTTATTACCCGAAAGTTCCCATAATACGAGTAGACACATGTGTAACATTGTCTTGAGAAAGCTTAGCCAACCCAAAGTCTGCAACCTACAAATTTGAGCCAGTTCAGTTATAAGAAGAAAAGAAAGAAATATTAAAGAATCTGAAAGCACTATAATTTAAAGTAATAAGATTGTACCTTAGCTTCAAAGGATTCGTCAAGAAGAATATTTGAAGCTTTAATGTCTCTATGAATGATTTTCGGATGACCTAAGTTCACAATTAAAAAAAAAAAAAAAAAACCAAAGTTGGATCACATTTCTAGTTAAACCTCTCGAGGTTGCCAACAAAATGATAGATTTTAGAATTTTGTTTTGACTTACAATCTTCATGTAAGTAAGCAAGCCCTTTAGCTGATCCCAAAGCAATCTTGAGCCTTGTAGGCCAATCAAGGATATTGCCACTTTTACCATGGAGATGGAACTCAAGTGTATCATTAGGTAAGAACTCATAAACCAACATCCTCTGTCCTCCTGCAATACAATATCCAACAAGAGACACAAGAAACCTATGATGAACTCGACTAATGATCTCGACCTCAGCCTGAAACTCGCGTTCTCCTTGTCCACTTCCCGATTTCAGACTCTTCACCGCAATCTCTTTCCCATTCGGAAGTATTCCCTTGTGAACAAATCCGAACCCACCTTGTCCTAAAAGTCTTTCTCGAGAGAAACCTTGAGTTGCAGCAGCTAGCTCATCGTAGGTGAATGTGCTCTGGCTGAAACCTAGAGCAACTGCAGGGTGAGGTGGTGGTAAAGATGGACCGTGTGGACCTGAGTAGTTTGAACTCATGTCGCTGCTGTTTAGTCCGCCTGAGACGAGCGGTGGTGGTGGCGGGGGCGACGGTTGCCAGCTTCCAGGTGGTGGTGGAGGCGGTGTATTCATCCAATTATTATTCCCGTTTGGTCTAGAATATTGATTAGACAGATTCATTACATGATCGCTGTGATTGTTGAATTGATCACCTAAAATAAAACAAAAATTATTTTCACCTCGTTTCTTAGGTAACAAGAAACAAACAAATCAAACAATGTACATTCGACAATATTATGAAATTCAAATTCTGTTCCCGAGACATAATTTTTATGAAATTCTAAAAGATTTTGAAATTTTGTTAAATTTTTGAAGGTTCTTATGAAGATTGTAATGAGTTTGGTTATTAATTTAACTAACTTGATAAACAAGAAAAATACCCTAAAAGAGAAACAGAGTTAGGGCTAGGACTAAGTTTGACCTAAAACCGACATTTACCGATGGCTAAAGCATTACCTGCAGGGTAATACGGCATTTGATGCTTCTTCTTCTTCTTCTTCTTACGACAACAACAGACGCAGAACAAGATCATAACAAGAAACAACAATCCAGCACTAGCTAGAATTCCTATGATAACAGCCGTGTTGGGTTCATTGTTACGTGAGGAGTTGCCACCACCGCTTGATTTAGGCGGAGACAACGCTTTAGGTGGAGAAGAAGAGTCACGGTCTGAGCTTCTAGAAGGAGGCGGAGGTGAACGATTATTGCTCCCTCCACCATTGTTTTTGTTATTGTTGTTGCTATTGTCATTCCCATTGTTGTTATTACCATTGTTGTTGTTGTTCTTGTTGTTGTCTTTGTTTTTATCACCATTGTTGTTGTTATTACCGTTGTTGTTGTTGCCATCATTCTTGTTGTTTCCTTGGGAGTCAGATGAAGGAGGTGGAGGTGAGGAGGAGGAACCATTAGAGGAATTATCAGGGGGAGGAGGAGCTGGTGGTGAAGGAGAGGAGGAGGAGGAATCAGGAGATGGAGGAGATTGTTGTTGATTATTTTCGGACGACGGAGATGGTGGTGGAGGTGACGGCGGTGAATTCTCCGGGGATTGCCCCTCCGCCATAATCTCTCTTCGGTGTTTTCTTTGTTTATTTTATTTTTCTTTAAGCTCTCTCCTTTTTTTTCTTGACGAGAAAGAGACAGAGAATGAACAAAGAGAAACACAAAAGCTCTATGTGTGTTTCAAATTCTATTTTTAAAAGTGATTTCAAAACATTTGTTTTCTGAATTGGTAATGTCTTCTTTTTGTAAGGTCTATATTTGGGGTTTTATACAGCCATGCAATATTTTTTTACCTACAACTAAATTTGAAAGAAAGACAAAAACCAAGAACAAAAAAAAGGAGGGAAATAAATAAAATAAAAAGAATGCTCTCGTTGAGAGTCGAACTCAAGACCTCCCGCTTACTAAACGGGTGCTCTAACCAACTGAGCTACGAGAGCTGCTTGTCGGTTTTATCCAAATAATTTTAATATTTGATAGGTTTAAATTATTAACAGAATTATTCTCCTTTTAATAAGAAGACAAAATAATAGCCGCTTTAGAAATTATAAGACAGATCAGGAACAGCTTAGGCTCTGGGGCACGCACAGAAAAAACACCGTCTTTCGCAGATTACCAGAGATCGCTCCACTTTCTTCAATCTCTCTCTTTTAGATCCGATTCGATGCCGTCCCGTAGACGCACCCTCCTCAAAGTCATCATCCTCGGTGATAGCGGGTAAGTTTTTTTGTGAGATTTTATTTCTTGTGTTTATCTTTGTTCTCTGTGTATTTTTGTGATTCTACTGGTGATTTTTAGTTTTGTGATGTGTAATTGGGTGGTTTTTTCCTGGGTTTTGGGATTTAGGCTGGATTTTGGTCCAATTCGTTTCCTTCGAAGTTTTGGTTCAATACTATGTTCATTTGATAAAGGCATATTCCGTTACTGTTGAAATTCATTTCCTATGTTTAGTTTAATGAAGAACTTATAATTGATCTGATGTTAGATTTTTTAATATAAGGTTTATATTCTTTTCATTGGTTGTTTGTTGTTGATCAAATAGCAGAAATTTGCAACGCTGTTAGTTACTTTGGAATATTGAAAAATTAAAATGGCCTCTCGACGTTGGTAATTCGAGTTTACTATACCATGATATTAGTCTATATATTGTCTTTTGATTAATATTATGTTTGATTTGTGTGTTGATTCTTCATCACCTATGTTATTACAAGCTTACCTCTGATCTCAGGTTTGCTTTCTCTTAATATTTTGCATGTAGTTTGCTATTTCTTAAAATCTTACCTATGCTTCTGATTCGGGGGATTAATATAAAATACTGAATTTGTGCTTGACATAGAAGATCATGTTGGTTTCTTATGCGCTCGTTTTGACTCTTTTGTCTTTCTTGGTTCCGTTCTGAACAGAGAATATATGTAATGACTATACTATTGTTAATTTTATTGGACTGAAACTAATTTGAACGTCTAACTTTTCGTTTTGCAGGGTAGGAAAAACCTCTTTGATGAATCAATATGTTAATAAAAAGTTCAGCAACCAGTACAAGGCAACCATTGGGGCTGACTTCTTAACCAAGGAAGTTCAGTTTGAAGATCGACTTTTCACTTTACAGGTTCTTATATCAGTCAATTACTCAAAAGGATTTTCTTTATTAGTTGTATGTGCTTAGCTCAACAATGCTGGAGACGTATTCAAAAGAGAGCTGCTGACTCTGAGTGGAAAGTATTAGCTTAGAAAAACTAATTAACTAATAAGTTTCTGCCGGAAATTTTCAGGCTAACCATGTGTAAAAATTTATTCTTTTACTAAAGTAGTTTTGTGGTTGTGTCACTGAAATTAGTCATGTTGTTTATCAAAAGTTAGGTGGTTATGAGTCATGTAAAATTGCTTGGTGACTGAATTAGATTCGGTGGAGACAAGTCACTATTTTCATGTGGGTTCTCAGTGGAAAGTTTTATAGATTACAATAACACCAATAATGAACAAATAAGGACACTGCTATTTTGTCCCAAGCATTTTGTCTCCGTCCACAGTGATCAGCCTTTTCACATTGGTGTGAACTGCCTTTTTTTCTAAGCTGAAGAACAAAACTCACATGTCCGTGTCTTTTCTTTGTCAATGTGTTTATTACAGATCTGGGACACAGCTGGACAGGAAAGGTTTCAGAGCCTTGGTGTAGCCTTTTACCGGGGTGCTGATTGCTGTGTTCTTGTATATGATGTCAACTCCATGAAATCATTTGACAATCTGAACAACTGGAGGGAAGAATTTCTGATCCAGGTAACATATTCATGCTTTTTCTTACCTGTTGTTTTCATAATAAGGAAAAACTTAACACGAATGTATAATCTTTGTTCAGGCGAGTCCATCAGATCCAGAGAATTTCCCATTTGTTCTTATTGGAAATAAGGTCGACGTGGATGGTGGAAACAGCAGAGTGGTATGTGCTTAGTTTTTCCATTGTTCACGAATTTCTCCGCGTTTTAAATGTACAAATACAAACTTTCACTTGATCACAGGTTTCAGAGAAAAAGGCTAAAGCATGGTGTGCTTCAAAGGGAAACATTCCTTACTTTGAAACTTCTGCTAAGGAAGGTACTAACGTGGAGGAAGCTTTCCAATGCATTGCCAAGAACGCATTAAAGAGCGGAGAAGAGGAAGAGCTGTAAGTTTCAAAAACAAGTCAAACTCCATAGATCTTTTAATTGCAATTTGGTCTCACCTCTCAACCTTCTGTGTTTTTTCTTCTTTTCTTAGATATTTGCCAGACACAATTGATGTGGGGACAAGCAATCAACAAAGATCCACAGGATGTGAATGCTGAGGACTGTCACCAGAAGGATTAAGGCCTCTCCTCCCCTCCCATGCATCATCTCTTTTCACAAGTTATCTCTAAAAAGTATTATCATATGTTGTAAATTTCTTTCTTCTGTGGGTAAAAGCCTAAAAGGGATGAGAACAAAAAGAAGAGAACCCTTAAAAAGACGAAAATTGTTTGGTAGTTATTTCCTGGGCTTTCGTGTTATCATATATGCTTCTTGCGATCTTCTTTTTAACATGTTGGGTTTCTCCTGTTGAAAACTTGGCCAGAACAAAAGTTTGTCGTCCGATTTCGATACATTGGTGAAGTATCGTCTCTAAACACTCTTTGGTGTTTTCTTCAGAAGTATCAAAACCACTGGTTTGCTTTTTAGAACATCTCGTTTCGTCTGGTTTCTTACATTGTGTTTCATTGACCAAAAGTCAAAATCTCGATTTTCAGAGTGTTGTGAGTTTATTTTCATTTTTAAGTTAACTCAATTCTGTGACTTTTGTATACTCTCTAGCAATTTCTAAGTGAAATTACAGTAAAAAAAGGGACTTAATTTATTAACTTTTTCCCCATTTTTTTCATTGCATATGTTATCAAATTTCTACAAGTTTTGTGAGAACCTTCCCTCCAAATTCTAAAAAACAAAAAAAGAAGTAACTATTTGTTTGTTCCAATCTCAACCTCAGGATTCAAAGTCTTCAACTCAGGGTTACTCTTAGGCTTCTTCTTGCTTTTGGAATCTCTCCACCTGAAACCACTGAAAAGCTCATCCATATCCTCAAGCATCCTCCCTTGCGTCTCCGGCAAGAAAGTGTAAAAGAATACCCAAGCAACCGTCGCAATCCCTCCAAACAAGTAGAACGCTCCTCCGGTTGTCATCTTTTTTGACATCGGAAGAAACGCCATCGAGATCACACCACTCGTCACTCTATTCACCACCACACCCATACTCGATCCCTGTGATCTCAACCTCAACGGGAATATCTCTGAGCTGTAAACCCATGTGATTGGTCCGGCTCCGATTGAAAACGTAGCTACGTAAGTCATCACAGTTGCTATGCTTAACACAACAGCCCACATCACTTTCTTCTCCGAATGGTCTATAATCGTTAGAGAGGTTGCTAATGTCGCTAGAGACAGTACCATTCCTCCGATGCTAGTTAGAAGCAATGGACGTCTTCCGACTCGGTCAAGGAGGAATGTGGCGACTAATATGAACAATGTTTTCACTACTCCTACAGCTACAGTCGCTAGAAGCTGGTCGTGGTCGCTTTCGAGTCCGGCTGTTCCGAAGATTCGCGGTGAGAAGAGAACCACGGCGTCGATTCCTGATGCTTGCTGGAAGAAATGGATTCCAATTGCGGCGATCATAACACGACGAACGCCTGGAGTTGGACGGATTAGGAGCTCTCTCCAAACTCCTTCCCCATGACTGTTCTCCCTCGACACCTGAAATTTTTAAAAACCAAATTAAGTCAAAATTGCGAATCGGATTCAATCGAGAAATCGAATTCAATTGTTTTCTGAAAGTGGTGATGATTTTAAGTTTATAACCTGGACGACGTCGTCGTGGCAATCTGCGGGAATTCCGGCGGCACGTTTGATGTCTTCGAGGCGGAGAGCTGATTCTTCGGGGGAATCAGAGGTTTTATCGAGAACTCGTTTGGCTTCGCCAAGACGACCTTGCATAACGAGCCACCTTGGAGATTCCGGCATAGCGAGGACGCCGATCGCGAGCACAACGGAAGGTATGGCTCCAATTCCAAGCATTAATCTCCATCCCAGCTTCAATGGAAATTTCGAGAAGGCTAAATTCGATACATACCCGAACATAATTCCGGCATTGATGAACACCTGTACACGTCATCATAATCATTCTGCCACGTCAGATATTACAATATATATATATATATATTTGTTTTTTGTTTTCTTCTTAGAAAAATTAATAGCGCAAGAAAAGTCAACAGTAAATAATGTAAAAATACCTCCGGGAAGGAGTTGAGGAAACCACGGGAGGAAGCCGGAGAGACTTCAGCGGTATAAACAGGTGCGATCATGAGTGCATATCCGACGCCGATTCCGGCGACGAACCTTCCGAACATGAGAAAAGCGTAGTTAGGGGCCAATCCCATGAGGATAGCTCCGGCGAAGAATATGGCTCCGGCCAAGACGATAGTGTAACGTCGACCTATCCAGTCGGAGGTTCTTCCGGCGGCGCAAGATCCGATAAGTGAATAGATGTTGAGTATTCCAGCGAGAACTCCGATTTGAAAATCACTAATCTTCAAATCTCTTTTGATATAAATCATTGCTCCACTCATCACTCCTATATCTGTGAAAACAAAATCATAAAAATATTAATTAAGAGCTCGTGGATTTTTCACATTTTTGCGTTGACTAAAAAAGACTTTAATGAGCAGTACGAACCATAACCAAGGAGGATGGAAGTCATGGAAGCTAAGATTGCACACGCAAATGCATACATATTCCTCTTTACTGGTTTCGCCGGTACAATTAACTCCGGCACTTTTTTCGTACGCGACGGCGACGGGACTCCTTGGTTTTCCGTCGTCATGCCTGTCATTGTGAGGAAGAGAGAGAAGAGTGTGAGGATTGAGTTTGAGTATACAAACAACAACTTGTGGTAATGAGTTGCGTCTTAAATAGACGTATGTGTGTATTCCGAGACCAATGAGACAAGGGTAAAATCGTCCGACTATTTGGGAAAGCTGTCCAATATATATCATTATATTAACATGTATAAATTTATATAATGGTTTCGTTAAATAAAATGTGGAAATTAGCAAGAATGTAAAAGTATTATATATCAAACAATGAAATAGATAAAATTTTAAATATTATATCTAATGTAATTATATTTTGAGAAATTTTAAAAAATATCTGTTTATATGTATCTTTTCAAAAATGTTTCTAATGTATATTTTTTTTTCTCAATTTTGGAAGGAAAGTGTAGGTTTTGAAAAAAAAAAGTCAAAAAATGCATTTTTAAAATTTTTCTTTGTATTTTTTTCCAAATCTATATCATTAGTTTATTTTTCTCTTCTACTTTATTTATCCTTCAATTTTGTTTATAACACTCTTAACTTTAACTTTTAATGTAAAACTCATATCTAAATTATATAATATTTTATATATTAAAATGGAAGACATTTTTTATTTTGACCGTGTTATAAACTGTAGAATAAAATTAACCTAAAATTCATAATTACTCTTAAAAATAGGATTAAGATGAATTTTGTTACAAAATTTTATATAAAAATTCAAAACTAAAAAAGATTTAATACAAAAAACTATTAGAAAATTAATTATTTAAACTTCTAAAATAAACGAAATTACAATGCACTAATCTAATTCCCAAGATAGCAGATTATTATGAACCTTTTGAGACTCCATTAACTTCCTTCTGAGATGGAGCTGGACGCTTAAGAAGTCTCTTGACATCAACTTAATAAAATTTAATAAAAAGATATTGGGTAAAAATTCTGTTTTTGATTCAATTCTGATTCCAGTTTACAATCATTTTTTTTTGTACACAGATATAAGATTCATTCTGATATATTTGTCGGGTTTGATTTATCTAAATTGATATTTTAGTTTTTTTGATTTAAGATTTATCCAAGAATTTTATTTTGTGGATATGGTTCGGTTCAGTATAGATCGAGTTCGGGTTTGGGTATATTTATATAAAAATTCAAAAAAAAATTTAAAAACAAAGAAACCAAATTTTGGTACTCGATTTGGTTCCGGTTCGGTTTCGGGGGTTTGGTTTTTTGGATATATAGATTTATGTCTATTATAGTATTTTATCGGATTCAGTTTTTTCAATTCGGATCAATTTCGGTTGGATTTTGAGCATTTAAAACAATATCTCAAAAATAATAATTTAAACTATCAACACGGATCTAACAGCTTAAAAAAAATAGTTTAAAAAATTCAAAACAATCAAATTCCATATTACAAGGCGGATATAATCCTAATTTACAAATTGAAAAGCCAGATAAACGAGAAATAAATTGAGTCTGGGAGTCGTTAAAAGAACCGTTTCTAAGGGAGAATATTATTTGCATGCATTAACAGACAAAACAAAAAGTATCAGTAGACCAGACGGCAACTAATGTTACACAAATTTAAAGTTAAAGATGTAAGTTAATATTATTGAATTTGTTTGGATTTACTCAACCTATCTCCCATCGAAAAGGACGACCACAATAAAGAAATAAAACCGAAGGGCTTATTGCTAAATATTATTGAAAGGCTAGTTGTTGTCCATGACTCCGTGTGAGCTTGTTGACTCTTACTGTCGACATGAACTTGACCACTGAACTCATTAAGACAGCTCAAGTAGTGTTATTTTATTTCAATTTATAATCCCACAATATTACATCCTGCTGTAACCTAATGGGCTAATAATATTTATTTTAAAATGCTCAACGAGACCAATATTATTTTATAAGAGTTCACACTGCGATTAAGATCAATTACACAGCAAACAATATTAATTAATAATGGCTCGTGAATTCAGGAATTAACAACAAAAAATTAAGGAAATAAAAGAATCTAATCACAGAAACAAACACCGAAGCGTTCTCCAGTCTGATTAGCTCAATTTTTGGTGTATGTCCCTTGAATATTCTATGAGTATTGATTAGATTGATTGTTGGTTTAGTTGGTTTAATTCAATTTCCTCTGCTTGGCATATGTATTGTTGGTTTTGCGAAAACATATTGAAGAAATAAGTAGAGAATAATGGAGAAAATGAGAGAATGAGTGAAGAAGAATATGTTGCTTAGATTAATTTTGTTAGAATACAATACATGCCTTAAATAAACGGAATACAATGAAGATACAAACTAGGTTTAGCCGATAAAAAGATTTGACTAGGAGACAAATATTTTGGGATCGTCAAGGCATGACAGTGACATGACCTTGTCTCGATCCGAGACACAAACCCTCACGTGAATCCTTATCCACAAGGGTCTCCTTAGCTCCAACGGTCGGATCTTTGCCATCATAAAGTCTTCTTGGGTCAACAAAATACTTGAGCTTTATGGGCTGAACTTTATCGCTACTGACGTTGACCTGTTCCGCAGGACGTTGGGATCGTCCTGTGGTACGCGCGTCTCGACTGGATCTTCGTCCCGCTCTCGTCCCGATCTCGTCTGGATACTCACCTTGCGGTAGACTTCCACTCGTCCCGATACTCACTCCCGCAGTACATGATTCATATCTGGATGCTTCGACCAACGGTACACGATCCTCGTCCCGACTCTCGACCCACGTTCGTAAGCTTCCGTCCGTTGACTTCACCAACCTTCCGTTGACTTCACCCGCAGTATACAAACCTCGACCCGTTTTGTTTCCCGGGGTACATGGCTTGTCCAACCGTTGACTTCCACACGTTGCCGTTGACTTTCCACCCATTTTCTCTTCCTTGCATTTTATTCATCTTGATCAATACTCCCCGTCAAGCTTAGCCATATATGGACATGTTGGGTAAGCATGGAAGACCCAAGAGTTACACCTCATTAAAAACCTTGAAGAGAAAACCACATGGGACAAAACTCATTAAAGGGAAAAAGAGTGTGTACTTCTCGGGTGAGGGGACCTTTGATCAAGGCCGAGTAAGATCCACGAGTCCAAGCTTGTTGTAGATGTGGTCACAAACTTTGAGACTCGCGGCCTTGGTAAAGATATCCACTAATTGGTCTTCACTCATTGTGTAGCATGGGAGTTGGGTTCCATCTTCAATCTTTTATATAACCTTGTGGCAATCCATCTCAATGTGCTTGGTTCTTTCATGAAAGTCGGAATTTGAAGCTATGTGAATTGCGGCTTGATTGTCAAAATACATAGTGATGGGATGGTCTTGCTCATAGCCATGGTCTTTAAGTTAGGCTTTTAACCATGTCAACTCACTCGTAAGTTTATTCATTGCCCGGTATTCGGCTTCCGCACTAGAACATGAGACCACCTTTTGTTTCTTGGTCTTCCAAGTCACTAAGTTTCCTCTCACAAACATGAAATACCCGGTGTTGACTTCCGGTCATTCCTATAACCACACCAATCCACATCACTATAGCCCACAATCTTGGTACTTCTGTTCTTGCCCTACCATATGTCGTGGCCTGGGCTTCCTTTGAGGTACCTTAGTATTCTTTCTACCATGCTCCAATGGTATATTGTGGCCTCCTTCATGTGTTGAGAGACCTAATTAACGGCAAAATAAATATCCGGTCTTGTAATGGTCAAATAAATTAGCTTACCAACAAGCCGTCTATAGCGTGGTGCATCCTCATATGGAGTGTCATCTTTCTCCCCCTTTCAAGCAACCTTGTAGCCATCTTCTATAGGAGTATTGGCTGGTTTAGAGCCTAATTTTCCTGTCTCATTCAAAAGGTCAAGTGTGTACTTTCTTTGGGAAAGAAAAAGTTCTTCCGGTACCGGCAAACTTCTATCCCAAGAAAGTACTTAAGTTCTCCAAGATCTTTGATATCAAATACCGATTTAAAATATGATTTAATTGAGGTAATACCTTCCTTATCATTCCCAGTTATGATGAGATCATCAACATAAATGAGTACCACCACTGTTCCATCCGAACTTTGAAATGTGAATAGGGAGTAGTCTGCTTCAGACTTCTTGAATCCACGAGACTTGAGTGTGGTACTTAGCTTATGGTACCATACCTTTGGGGATTGTTTTAGTCCATGATCGCCTTCTTAAGCCTTAGCACCTTGCCGGGTCCGATTGTATTTTCTAGACCGGGTGGTGGCATCATGTAAACTTCGTCGTCTAACTCACCTTGTAAGAAGGTGTTTTTCACGTCCATCTGCCACAAGTCCCAATCCAAGTTAGTAGCAAGAGATAAGACAACCCTTACCATATGTAGCTTGGCTACGGGTGCAAACGTGTCTGTATAATCTGATCCATAGCACTGGGTGAATCCTCTTGCGACCAACCAGACCTTGTGTCTTTCAATCCTTCCATCACTATTATATTTAATAGTGAATATCCATCTAGAGCTCACAGCCTTCTTTCTCGGTGGTAGGTCGGCTTCTTCCTAAGTTTGGTTGCGTTCCATTGCACCAACCTAATCTCCTACCGCATTATGCCATACTTCAATGTCTTTTGCCTCTTCATACCTTTGTGGGATGAAGTTAGCTTTAACCTTTCCCATGAAGGCTGCATGATCCAGTGGCAAAAGGTCGAGAGAACACAATTCTTGGATGGGATGTGCCACGGCTAAGTTATTGAAGTATATCGTTGTAGTTATCCAATTGGAGGGATCCCTCCGGATTCGTGTACTCCGGCATAGAGGTTGTGGTGGAGGTGGTTCATTCACTTCTTCTACCACATGCTCATCATTGGAAATAGACACTTCTTCTTGTTGAGAGTTCACCTATTCTCCTTCTCGTTCAATGCGACCCGAGGAGGTTGATTCCACTTGCGGATTACCAACTTGTTGCTCTTGGTTTGGTACTTGACTTGGTGCTTGGTCATTTGGTCGGTTAATACCGAGATGATCCAATAGCATTCTTAGATTGGTGGCATGGTCCATTGATGATGTCAAGAGATCCCTTAGATTATCCCAATCCTTGTCATCAAAGTAACCTTTATCCTCAATAAACTTGACATCTCGAGTAACATACATACGTTTCTCCTCGCAACTATAGCATTTGTAACCCTTTTGTGTTGTTGAGTAGCCAAGCAACACACATTTCTTTCTCATTGCCTCCAATTTGTTCTTTAGCTCACCGGGTACCAATGCATAACAAACACAACCAAAGACTTGTAAGTGGTTAATCGAAGGTTTGGATTCATTAAGTACCTCAAATGGAGATTGGTCTTGGATGACTTTGGTTGGGATCCGATATATAAGGTAGCGTGAGTTCATGACCACATCTCCCCAATAGCTCTTTGCCATGTTTCTATGAAACATCATTGAGCGGGCTACGTCCATCAAATGCATATTCTTGCGCTCGGCCACTCCATTTTGTAGGGGTGTATATGGGAAACTTGTTTGATGGTGTATTCATTTGCTCTTGAGATGTTCTTGAAAGGGATGACTCATGTACTCCCCTTAATTATCGGATCGTAGTACCTTTATTTTTGCATTGAAGTTGTTAGATATGTATGCTTCAAAGTTTTTAAAGGCACTAAATACTTGATCTTTGGACGAGAGTAATGTTAACCAAGTGTACTTCGATTTTTCATCATTAAAGGTGACAAAATACTTAGATTTATCTCTAGAGAGGAATGATGATGTCCATACATCCACGTGTACAAGATCAAAGCATTTTTCATAAATAGTTGCGGATTTAGGGAAAACGGTTCTACAATGCTTTCCAAGGATACAAGCCTTATAACTATGATTATCAAAAGACACATTAGGTAACATTAGTTCAAGGGCCCTCGAATAGGGATGACCCAATCTATCATGCCACAATACACTACTTAAGCTACAAACCGAATTTAAAGCATGAGAAATATTAGAGATAAAGTTGGTGTCTTCAAGAACATAGAGTCCATCCTTGACAATGCCTTCACCAATGATGTTTCCGGTGTTAATATCCTGAAATTTAACATCATTAGGACCGAACATAACATAACAATTAAGGTCACGAGCAATTCTAATAACGGATAAGAGATTTGATGCAAAATCCAGAATAAGAAATGCTTTGGTGTTCCTATCAAATAGTTCTAGAGCTCCAATTCCTTTAACCGATATTTTAGAGCCATTAGCTATTACCACATTTACTAGAGTTGGTTTTACATCATTTATCAAGTTCGAATTGCATATCATATGATGTGAGGCACCCGAATCAACAATAAATGAGTTAACCGGTTTATGGGATAAAAATGTGATACCAGAGTTCTTAAGAAGCTTAAGGATGGCTGCAATATCGGATTGCTTGAGAACTCCTTCTTGGTTTGTGGCGTGAGATGCAACTCCTAGCTCATATCCGGATGTGCTTGGTTTTTCCTTATCCTCCGTGGTTTCTTGGGACACATTAGCTCTTGGAGTGTCTTTGAACTTTGCCGGCTTTAGGTGGGGATAAAGAAGCCAACACTTGTCCTTAATGTGTCCCTTCTTCCTACAATGCTCACACATTAGGGTCTTCTTGTCTTCATGCTTATAGCTCACTTTGCTTGCCATGAGAAGGTCACTTCTTCCTCCAAATAGTCCGAAAGATCCTTGCTCTTTGTGTATTTGACTACACACTTCATCAAGAGTAGGAAGCATGTCGGCCCTTAGCGTGTGCTTGATTAAATCTGAATAGGTTGAGTCAAGCGTGAGAAAGAGGTTGAAAACCTTGTCTTCTTCTCTTCTTTCACCAAGAATCTTTGGATCCACCGTAGTTGGGCGTAGCATCTCTAACTTGGCCCAAAGGCTTCTCCATTTTCCAAAATGCTTGGTGAATTCAAGACCTTCTTGAGAAAGATTTGAAAGAGCTTTTTGAATCTCAAAAACCCTAGTGATGTTTGAGATTTTTCCATAAACTTTGGTGAGGGTTTCCCATAGCTCCTTTGTGGTTTCACAATAGGAGTAGGCCTCATGAATCGCTGTATCTAGGGAATTTTGGATGAGGACAAGGACGGTTTGGTTATCTTGAGACTATTTCTCATCGTCTTCAACAGCCGTTCCTGATGTCCCCTCCTTATCTTTCCCTTTAAGGACAGCTTGAGGTGGCTTAGAGTTTGGATCTTCAATGTGACTCTATAAGCCATGGCTGCGCAAAACTGACTTTGTGGTTTGAGCCCACAATAAGAAATTTGGTCCCTTCAAGACCACGAAAATGTAGAGAGCCTTGGAATTTTCCATGACTTAATCAGAGAAAAACAAAGGCTAGAAACAGATGGTAATTTGAGAGAATATTTCAGATAACAAAGATTTGAGATTTAAAAAACGAGAATGAGAGAATAAGGATCAAAGTGCTCTGATACAATGTTGGTTTTGCGAAATGAGTAGAGAATAATGGAGAAAATGAGAGAATGAGTGAAGAAGAATATGTTGCTTAGATTAATTTTGTTGGAACACAATACATGCCTTAAATAAGCGGAATACAATGAAGATACAAACTAGGTCTAGCCGACAAAAGGATTTGACTAGGAGAAAAATATTTCAGGATCGCCAAGGAATGATAGTGACATAACCTTGTCTCGATCCGAGACACAAGCCCTCACGTGAATCCTTATCCACAATGGTCTCCTTTGCTCCAACGGTTGGATCTTTGCCATCACAAAGTCTTCTTGGGTCAGCAAAATACTTGGGCTTCATGGGCTGAACTTGGTTTTAAGTGAAATCAACAAAATCCAAAGTGTTGACTTTATCGCTACTGCCGTTAACCTATTCCGCAGGATGTTGGGATCATCCTGCGGTACGCGCGTCTTGCCTGGATCCTCGTCCCACTCTTGTCCTGATCTCGTCCAGATGCTCACCTTGCAGTAGACTTCCACTCATCCTGATACTTAGTCCCGCGGTACATGATTCATGTCCGGATACTTCAACCAACGGTACACGATCCTCGTCCTAACTCTTGACCCATGTTCGTAAGCTTCCGTCCGTTGACTTCACCAACCTTCCATTGATTTCACATGCAGTACACAAACCTCGACCCGTTTTGTTTCCCGCGGTACATGGCTTGTCCGACCATTGACTTTCCACCCATTTTCTCTTCCTTGTATGTTATTCATCTTGATCAATATGTATAATCGATTCTATAATGGAACTTTCTTTCTTATTCCTCTGTGTTCTCTTTGATGAACACTTTCTTCTTCTTATTCATCTTTCTTATCTTTTTCTAATCAATTCGTGATTCTAAGATGGTATCAGAATGTTGAAGTTTACCTTCAACGATTTCGATTATGTGGTCAATTTCTTCTTTCAATTACTGTATTTCTTTTCGATTTCATCGATTCCATTTTTTTTTACCGGTGAACTCATTTTCTCTTTTTTCGGTTGTTTCGCCAGAGAATTCATCTTGTTATCTGATTGTTCTGTCAGAATCCTTCTAGCTACAAAGAATGGTGGCTATCTGTAAGAGTAAAAGGAATTTTGCTCGACACACGTCTTCAAGAAAAACAATGAAATCGACAAACTCGGCAAGCTCTGAAACTCATGTTCCTATTCTGGTGATAGTTGAAGACAATATAGTTCAATCGATGTATCTCAACAATAATCTTCAAGAATCTTTCGATCTTGATGATATTCAACATTCACCTTATTATCTCACCGGATCTGATAATTCAGGTAACTCTCTTATTTCAGAGGTGTTAAAAGGTTCCAGTTATAACACATGGAGAATAGAGTCACGATTGCAGAAACTTTTGATTTTGAAGCTGTTTTCTTAATCCGGTTATTCCGCCGAAGATTATTTCAAAACTCTTGAAGATTTCATAAAAATGGTGGTTGTTCGAAAGTCCAAGCAATTAGCTCGAAGTTCTTCTTGAATAAATGCAACTCAGTCGGCTAGGACTATGAATTCGAAACCAATTCCACCTTTAAATCAAATCACTATGGTAATTCTGCATCTCTGTTTAGTGTTATTGATGATGAAATCCTCCTTTTTCCTTGGTTATTCCGCCAAGATGGACTTTTAAGGACAGTAAAGTTTCACAAGACTGCAAAAAGACTAGCTAGTGGATCTTTTTGAGCTAAGAAGACAACTTGCTTAGTCAAGTCTGAGACATCAAAGCCTATTCTAACAACAAACCGGATTGAATATGCAATTATAAACTCGCTATTAGGTGTTATGGAAACTAAATAAATCCTACAAACTAATCAAAGAGATGATGCTGAAGTGAAATCAGTTCATGGGTCAACATAGGAAGAAGATTGCTGCTCCAAATCACCATCGAAAATCCATTCAATCTCGGTAAGGGAGGATAAATGTGCAACCTTTAAAGCCAACAAAAGAGATGAAAACAAATCTAGAGTTTACAAAGTTGATCAGCCAAATCAAAATCTTTTGAGCCTAATGATAACAAGATTTTTACCCCTCGCGATCAAATCCTTCTAGCACTCAGGATGTGATAAACTAATCTAATCCAAGCCAAATTTAATTCAGAGATTATCACAAAGATGAAACAGAGCAAATAACATAGAAATAGAGCAAGTGGAAATAGAGCATAAAGAAACAGAGAAGTGAACTAAAAACAGAGCAAGAAATAAGAACAAGTGAAGGTAATTTAATAAGCGATTAGAAGGAGCTGGGTCTTGAGGAGTGAGATTATTGATCTATGCTTAGCTAGGAGACTCCATATTGCTTAATAAACCGATTGGAATCAATCTCAGAACCATGGGTTTAACACAATCAACTTCACTCTCATGAATATTGAACTTTGCCTAATTAGACCCAAACCTAATTCTCATTAGCGAAATTTAAACAAGCAAGCATGAAGAATCAACCCACAATAGCCAATAATCAGTCCAAACAATCAAACTCTTGAGCTAGACAAAATTATCTCAGAATTTAGTTCTTTCAAGCATTTCATCAAACACTTGGTAGGTTGATGAATGCAACAAATCCGATTTCAAATAGGTACTAAGAAATAAGCATGAAGATCACTAAATCTGATGAGATTCTAACAATTCTAAGCTTAAGCAACCTAGATCCACATAGATCTACCTCATTTCCTCAACATCCTAATGAAACTACTCAAACTTCATAAGAAATTGTAAAAACCCATAAATTAAAATGAATGGCATTATTAGAAAGATGAGAAAGAGATGAACAAGATTAACGAAACATAAATTACATAAATTCAAGCATCCACATCAGATCTGAAGATCAAAATCTGAATACAAGAGAGAAAAAGAGAGAAAACAACTTTAAAACTAAGCAAAAGAGTAAGTGAGGCGTGGTCCTTTGTTTGTGGGTCTAAAAAGGGTATTTATAGCCCGCTTACCAAACTCTAAAAGAAAGTCAACATAAAGAATGGTCAAAGTTCGGGAAATGGCCGACTCGACCCATGTATGGCGAGTTGTGAGGGGGAGTTGTGAGGACGAGTTGCATGTGGAGACTTCAAACGAGCATCTTGGAGCATAAATTCGGTGAGTTGTGATCATATGTAGGTGCACTCGCCCTCTTAGGTCAAGCTCAAGGGGCGAGCTCAGTGGAAAGTCCTAAAAAAGCAGCTTCTGGTGCTTCAGTTTGACATTTCTAGGCCATTTAGATGGAACTCGCCCCATGTATGGCGAGTTGTGAGGGCGAGTTGAGATAAATGGGCCCTTAGATGCTTCCTTTGTTGTGCTCATTCCTCAAATCTAATCCATGATGGTACTCACGTTCAGAATGATCCAAAATATGCTCCAAAATACCTAAAATAGCTCCATATACAGTATGTATGCAATGCAAATGCAAAGTATGCAATATGAACCTAAAAAGACTCTAAAGTGATATAAATGCTATGATATGAATGCAAAGTGTGCTAAATAATACTCCTAAAATAGGCTAAAATGCATACATATCACCTAATCCAGCTCAAGTTACTATAAATCAAAATCAAGCTACTCGTTCTTCTCGTTTTCAAAGTATATTGTGCAAGATTCTAAGATATTTCTTATTTTTGCTAAGAGTTAAAACCATCTGGGACTTCTCATACAACGAGCTTTTTAGACATTTCAGGTGTACTTGACTTTAGATTTTGAGTTCTTTAATACCCATCATTAACATGTTAGATGCATATTTCTTTTCATATATAAGATCAGAAAATATAATCAAATATTATTATGATGGTTTAATTTGAAATTTTGATTTCTTAACATCTGAAATTAAGAGGTTCAATGTAACAATCAAAAGAATTTTCAGTACTCCAACAAAATTTATGTGTGTTTATCATCAAAGATGGGTATTCATTAATTAAAGGGTCCTAAGAGAAAGCCGGGTCAACGCACACAACAGTCCAAAACCACATGTCTTGATTTCTTGAAGATGATAATATTATTGAAAGATTCCTGCAAGATTAGTAATATACAATTGGTGTGTATACAAATGATATTTATGGAAACTTGCAAGAAACGATCAGTAGAGAAGTCGTTGGCTTACGAAAGCAATCGCTGTTGTGAAGACCATACTATTAGTTGTCAAAACAACTTGCTTCTACTTGTAGACTCTTTAGTTCAGTTACAAGGGTAAAAATCCCATTAACTTTGAATGAATGATTTTAGCTTTTTAGGTACATTTTAAATAAATTTTAATTATCTCCTTATATATCTTTTGAGTTTAAAATAGTGTACAATATACAAAGTGTCGTGTCTAAGATAACTAAATCAATATCTATAATATAAATTTATTTATATTACAAATATAATCTAATTTAATATATAAATAAATAAAACAAAATAATTTGTTTTTATTACAATCTAATTTTTTTTCGTTTTAATAAGTTCTTTTCACAAAATTATTATAAAATAGGTTAGTTCCTTTCTTTATATATATGTTAACTTATTTGTGATATAGTTGATCGCAAATAAGATTTAATCAATTTCAGATTTGAAAATATTGTTATAGCAAAGACAGAGAAAATAAATCCAATTTAGTTCCTAAAATAATTTAATTCTCATTAAAAAATAATCTAATTATTGAGAAAATTTTATCGAAAATACATTTTTACTCATAGGCACCTTTCTAAGTATATATTTTTAAAACTTTATCGAAAATATACCTTTTATGAAACATTACAATATTTTTGTCTTCTGTGGACAAGAATTCGTTTCCGATGGACATATATAATATGAATAATACATTATAATTGACTATATAGTGACACTTACTAATAATTTGTTTATGACACTTACTAATAGCTACTATATGTATTCGTGTAGCGTTAACACTTAGTTATTATTAATTGCTTTATGACACTTATTACTCATTACGATGCATGTTACTGTAGCATTATTTAAATGTTGTTAAAAAATTGTTTGTAACAACTGTTGTCAGCTGTAATTCTTGGTACTATGACTCTAATGGTGAGCTACGATTTAGATAATATGCTAATGTTTCTGCAACTGTATTTGAAATTTATTTATAATTATTTATGGTTATTATTAATATGAAATGCACTCTGAAATACATAGGCAAGACAACAATCCCTTAAATAAAATTCGACAATATATAACTCAATACATACTTATAAGACATCAACTGTTTGGTTTCTTCCGGATAATATCATAGATAAGATATTGTTTCTGTATATACTATATCTTGAGAAATTTTAAAAAATAACTTTTTTGATATGCCCATTTTTAAAAGGTGTCCCCTCATATCTATTTTTCTTTCTCAATTTCTCAAAAACAATATATTTTGAAAAAAACATGTAAAAAAAAAGTAGTTTTGAAAATTTTCCTACTATCATTGGATTTTCACAACAGATACTCAAATTTATGAAGAGATCAGTTTCTCAACTCACCATAAGTATCATCTCTAGCCAAAAAGTCGCTTTTTTATGATTTTTCATATAGTGTACGATTACTTTCATAATATATATAAACCGTGGTTATCACTATGATGATTACTATGATGATTAGCATAAATCATGTGTGTCATGGTAAACTTTTCAAATAAACCATTACGAACAACGTCTTAAGATATTAACCTGATTATTTTAGTTTTTGTGTTTTATTTTTGGTTGTTGAAAAGGGAGAATAAGTTTAGTTAGCAAGTCATCATATGAGAAAGAACAAAGGGTAAAAGTACAATAATTCAAAAAGTAGCGAATGGTGAAGTGGACCAAGCAGTAGCAGAAAAGGCAGCCATCATAGGTGACCATAATATTGGGCAGCTCGGAATCTTGGACTTCTTTACTCATATCATTTTAGTTTGACCCCCACTTTCGCATTTCCTATGCGATATGTGAACTATACGTAATATATTATTAAAATTTTTAAGAAGATGAATAAAATCAACGTTTTTTTAATGATATTATTTATATATACATGTATTTACAGTCTCCTGTTAAAAGTTTATTTTTTCCTTTGAGTTTCGCTTAAAATTTGATATATAACTTAATTTAAAATTTATATATTTATGCTAAATATCATTTTCTAAATTTAATGTAACTTTTACCATTAAAGCTATAGTTTACATGTAACCAAACTTAATTAAAAACAGAAAATTACCAGTCATTTGAAAGGGTCTAACTGGTAACAATCTAATTGGTTGAATTTTTTTTATTCTTCAGCGTTTTTTATTTATTACCTGTTAGTGTTGTGGAATTTTTGAGTATTTTTTGTTTTCATTTTATCTTATTTTTTGTGTGCTCATTTTCTTACTTTTACTTTACTATACAGAATCTGTTTTTTTTTGTCACGAATTCTTGTTGTTAACTTTTATTATGAAATCTTTGCATGTGTGCTGATTTATAGTTTATCTATCTAAACCTTCTTAAACAAATTAAAAATATTTTGAAGAAATCATAATTTGAATAGAAAGTTTAATATTTTAGTTTTTCTTTGTTATTTAGATTCAAATGGATTAATATAATTAGATTTGTAATTATAATTTTGAATATTTAGGTAATTTAAAGTTTAATTATATCTATTTTTATTCTATGATTTAGATGATCCATATATTAGTTTTAGACTCAGATGTTCGACGTTCTTCTGCTATAAGTGGAAAGTTAAAAGGAGTTTTAGGAAATAAGTTTTAGGTTATAGATAGAAACTTGTCAGTTAACAAAAAAATATTATTTTACATTTTACCAAATTCAGCCAGATTCAGTTTTTATTCTTTGATTTTAACTTATTCAGCCAGATTCAGCTGAAAAGATAAAAAAAAGTTCAGTAACATTCCATATTCAGTCAGATTCAACTGAGACAATTTACATCCTTTATAATAGTAGGAAACTATATATGTATATATATTATATATTGGTCGAAATATCTAAAGATAATAAAACAATTAGTAGTACTTCTTATATAATACCATGAAATGCATTACATATAAACAAATTATAAGAAAGTGTCGGTATATAAAAAACCGTTGACTTCAAAGTTGATCCGAAGATTAATATCTACGTAGTCGAGTTGGATCCAATAAGACAATTATTATTTGTCTAAAACTTTTCAATAAGTCTAGAAAATCAATTTTGTCACCAACATAATCGATAAGTTTGGACGATATTATTACATATCATTATCCAGCGTACAACAAGCAATATGTAAATATACATATAGATATATAGAGTGAGTGTTTGTGTGAAAGAAGAAATGAAATGAACGAATTTATTTAGATTTATATTAATGTGAGTCACTGATTGACTAGTTATAAATCATGTTTTGAATTTCGTTAGGCACTATGTATGTGGCAAGGTAGTGACTACCACATAATCATTTAATTTATTATATGTGAATTAATCAGAAACTAGTTTTTTAATTTATTATATGTTTTAGTTTTATTAATCAACAACTGTTACAATATCATAAAATACATTAATAGAAATTAAATATTAAATATCATTATTGATAATTTGTTAGTTGTAATTAACATCAAAAAATCATATTCTAAACAATTTGTATGATTAAAAATTCTTTTATTTTAGGTAGAATATTTAATCAAAAGTTAAATAAATTCTTTTTAAATATAATATTAATTATATTAGATGAAAATTAATCGGACTAGACGGAAATTATTTGGATTTAGGTAGAAACTATTTCAAAAACCAATTTTCAAATGTTTAGGTATTAATCGATTCGGTTGGTCACTATCTAAAACATACAAATTAATCGACTATGGAGAGTCCACCTAATCTTATATACTGTAAAATAGTCAAACACGTGCTTTTGAGTATTTACGCTTCTTTTTTATTTGAAAAGTATGCATATTTATTACGTTTGAATTTTGTTTGCTCTATCTTTTAAGATGATGACAGAACCAAAGATATTCACATGGACAGAATAAATAGGTGATAAAGAAAAACGAAATTTATCATTTCTTGGGTTTATTGTTACGTTGATCGAATTTGTAAGAAATAAGATCCTCATATAATATATATTTTTATATGGTATACGTTTTGTGTGTGTAAAAGATATGGTGTACATAAAAACACTTACATTAATCTGCCAAATACGAATAAAGGAGAAATTGTTCACGTTTAATCAAGCAAATGGTGTCAAGCCGCAATCAATCACAACATATAAGGATTTGAGGGCCACGACAAGAAATAAAGGTTCCAATGAGTTGAAAACATACCTCATATTCATAATGCTCACATTTGTGGTTTCTGTCGACTTTAAAACTCAATAATCGTTTAAGTTACCTCAAACTCTTTGGTGTTGTTATAGTTTGCATTATACAATAGTCCTAAAGCTTATAGACGGGTAAATGAATCCGGTGGTTACAAACAATAGACATCGACCTTAGAAATTAAATGATATGTAGCCACATTAAATACAATCATTTGTTCACACTGAAAGATGAGCTAAGGCTTAGGGAACAAGATGAAAGTTTTTTCTGAATATTACTGTTTTATTCACTTAATCACAACAATTACATGAGTATTCGTTTTATATTGAATTACATAGAAGGATCTAGAGACATTTGGCACAATAACGTGCTCTCACAGGATTCTAAAGGTAAATACCTATTTGCCGTTGTGATTCTGATTTCAGTATCACACACACATTTTCCTTTTCTTATTTTGTCATCTTCTGGCTTTGGATTCATGGGCTCCAGCTGCTTGATATTTGAAGTGGGCTTGCATATTTCTGAGCCTATATTTGCAGACTAAAGCTGAACAACAACTTTTGCTGTCTATTGCCCAATACCCCCCCCCCCCC